>JAJOOO010034968.1:0-11329 GCA_029582685.1 Solanum piurae
AAATCGCTCCACGTGTAGCGATTTTAGTTAAATTTTTTTTAAATAATCGCTGCCATTAAATTTTTTTAACTAAAATCGCTACACGTGGAGCGATTTCCCATTATTTTTTTAAGCAGTCCCCGCCTCGGGAATTTTTAATAAAAAAAAAATTAAACTTTTTTAAGAAAATGGTTGCTATAGCAGCTATTTCTATTTTTTAAACGTTGTTGGGTAGCGTTGTTAAAAAAAAATCACAACAGCGATTTTAAAGAAAAAAGAAATTTTTTTTGGACCAACGGCGATTTTTATGTTTTTTAAAGGAGTAACGGCGTCAATTTTGTCAGAAAAAAAATTGATGTGCCCTTTTGGAATTTTTGGAAACAGGGGAAGGAAAGTCTTGAACGAGCGCATCTTTTACATATTTCGTATATTTTGATGGCAAAAAAAAATAAAAATATATTAATTTTAGGGTTAAGGACTAAATTGATCACAATTTATGATACATTAAGGACCAAATGGAATCAAAGCCCATACATTAAGGACTATTTTGATCGTTTCCTCGATTAGAAAGAGAGTTGAATGTTTTTGTCTTAGATATTAGAATATATAATTCATTTAAAAGAAGCGTGACCATGTTCCCTAATTTTCCATATACGCACACATAAATTCTTCCTATCCAACGCTATAACCGTCAAGATTGTCATATTTATGCCACTTAAATGTGCTACATTACCCACCCATAAAGTCCCTGCCCAAATATAACTTTAATTTCCCTATTCTCAAGCCACAATAAATTCATAAGTATTCTCCCCTTGGCCCAAATCCAATAAACATTTTTCTCCCTCAGTCTCTATTTACTTGTCTAATTTTGACTTGACATATTTATGAAGAAAATAATAATTAACATAGTGAGTTCACCATTTTATCTTATTCATTAATAGAATTTCAAAATTAATTTATGTTCATTTCTTTTCAAAAAACATTAACTCTCTAAATAAATTGAGGGTATAATAAATAAAAAAAAATATTATCAAGAAATTCTTGATTTGTCAAAAATGACAAGTAAAAAAAGTACAGAGTGAGTATTTGAGAACCCCTAACAACTTAACCTTATTCAATTGCCATGGCATATTGCTGACACTCAACTTAATATTTCCTAAACCCATGTGATATTAAGCATAGTACATTTCATTGTTTCCTTCATTGGTGTAGAGGCAACTCGTTCAATTCTCAAGAAACTAACTATGAGGACATTCCTATCTCGTAGATCTTCATACCATGTCAGAATTTCTACAACCCAATTTTACAGCACAAGAAATGAATGGAAGACGGAAAATAAACTTATAAATTCTCCTATAACCTCTTGTTTATACATGAAGCTCTATCTATTTATAAGCAGGGGCGGACCTACCTTGTTGCAAGTGGGTTCATATGAACCCACTTCGTCGAAAAAATATATTGTATATACATATATACTCATCTGTTTTTTGAAACAAAACACATTATATTGAATCCACTTGCAACATTAATACTGCTTCATTTTATTTATTTTATATTTTGAACCCGCTTGATAAAATTTCTGGGTCCGCCACTGTTTATAAGCAAAACTCTACTTATTCGTTACTCATAATTCACATCACTTGTGAACCTAGTGTTATGATATACCACATTATCAAGATATAAAATTTCACCTAGGACGTTATGTAACTTATCCCTTGAAAGTTTGACCACAATAATTTTAATTTGAAATCTAAAAGAAATTACAATCTCCAATCTTGGAGTTTGCTTCTAGAAAACCACTCCCTCAATCTCAATTTATGTGACTTACTTTCCTTTTTAGTCAGTCTAAAAAAGAATGACACATTTATATATTAAGTAACAATTTGACTATAAAATGTCTATTTTACCCTTAATGAAATGATTTAGAGCCACACAAATTTCTATCTTTCATTTTAGACCACAAGTTTTAAAAGTCTTCCTTTCTTTCTTAAACTCCGTGCCCAGTCAAACTACCTCACATAAAATGGGATGGAGGGAGTACAATTTTTGAAGAATTTGATTACGACAACGATTATATAATATGAGATCCTTTGACTTGCTGTATTTATGAATTCGCTTTTTTATTAAGATGTCAATACATCATCTTATTACATGCTTAGACTTGAACTCTATAACTAATAAATTATTTTACTATTTTGTACGTTAACGTAATAGTCGTATCTCATTATTAAAGGACTAGAGGAGCATGAGCACGGGCCCAACATTTAAGTTATTGAAGTTGAACATAATGGCTTGCCCTCTCAGTTTGTATGATAAATTATTCATTTTGATTAAATTGAGGACTTTGGAGGTTTGGCAAAAGTTGCAAAGATAAAATATCAAAACTAATTTAATCTAATGGCATTCAATTCATCTGTTGTACCGAGTGGGAAACCAAAAAAAATAAAAGGATGTATCAAAGCTAATTCAATCCAATGACATCCAAATTGAATCAACTATAATAAGTATGAAAAACATTTTTTAAAAAAAGTATGAAAAACATTATTGACATGTACTTGCTACTCTTAGATGTGAGTCGCCAACAAATAAGAGCGGATGTTGCAAATTATCAGATTCTTCTACTGCTTTTTTTTTTTTCCACTTCTTCTACGACCACCATTTTGTTAATTTAATAACTCTCAATCACAAAGTTGAACGCCTAAGTTAATTGAGCAAAAGATCACTGCAGTATATGCTTAAAATAACATACTATTACATATTTTAACAATATGTACAACTATGTTGGCATTGCTATAATAGACATAATATACTCAAATTATAACTGCTCATATCTTCAACTACATCATACGCATATCCTAATTCGACAGCCATGGTGGTGTGCTGGAGTTGAGTTGCGCATAGGGGGATCCTGAAGTATCTTGGAAAAACATGGAAATATCAGTCAGCTAATCTAACATTTTGAAAGAAGAAAGAAGAATCTAGAAAATATAGTAGCGTAATGACCAATATACTGAAACAGAATGTTAAAACTATTTTTCTGCCAAATACTTGCTCGAGTAATCAATCTGCAAGTGTCAATTACATAGGAGAACCTGTATTCAAATCTTTGAACAGTATATTAAATCGAAGGATGCTTATAATTAACAATATGAAACTACATATATAACAATTGTTGCTGGTTGGTTAATCGCACACGCAAGTGTACGTGATCGTACAAGTAATAAAGTGGCTCTTTTTTTGAGAGCCGGGTATCGTACCCACATGAACTCACGCTTAGAAACTATTCATTTCTCTAGTTCTCAGTTAACCACAAATGTATTTCCAGATTTAAAATAAAGTGTTTATTCTATTTCTAAATTTTAAAATAAAATTTAAATAACAAGATTTAATTTCAATGGTTTCAAACAATGATTTGGAAAAGATCCAGGGCTGCAGCTTCTATCAGGAGTAATGCAATCAATATAATTTATGTGGGTAATTATTAACTGTCGAATCAATGAATCATAAGATTAGATGTATGATCATGGTCTCCCGACCTCTAATCGTCTACGATAGATAACACCCTAACTACATCGTTGAGCGGGGATAGACTGATTACCTACCGAGCTTTAAGTTATCTTCCTGTATGGTGACCCAAGCGAGGTCTCTATCCCTATCCCAGAAACGAATCAACCCTAGCTATTTAGAGTTCAACAAGCTCCTTATGCCCCACTCTCTATCCTCTTATTCCTCTCCCGAGTTCAATTCGGACAATAAATATATTTCTATGGTGATCAATCATGAAATACAGAAAATAAGAACATAAGATAGATTCATGTGATAGTCAATAATAAACCCAACAACAATCGATCAATTACAATCATCCTGTAGCCACAATCCTAGAACTAGGGTATTTAGCTACTCATAGTCCAATGATCAATCATACAATGGTTATGAATCATCCACTGATTAAAAAGAAAAGAGTTTGAGAAATAACCCTAAAACTGACGCAAACGCTCTTCCAAATCGTCCTGCTTTCAAACCCCCCAAGGATCCACCTAATTAAATGAAATAAAACCCTATTTATACTAAAAGTCGAAACGGCCAAATCTGGTACTCAGGCGCGCGACGCGCGATGCCATCCAAATTCCGAATTCAAGCTACTTTTGCCTTCTGCGCGAGCAGCACGAGGCATTCTGCCTCAAAATTGATTTTACAACCCAAAACTTGTATTCCTCCGCGCGACGCGGAGATAACACATAAATTCCTTGGTGCATTTTCCTCAGCTTATTCATTGTTCTCTTTTGACTCGAATCTTCAAATTTCTTCCTTTATCCCTTTTTGTGCTCGTTTCTCCCATTAAGCGTACCTACACAACTAATCATGTTGGTTAGCTCATAAATAAGCAAATGACTCGATAAGACTACAAACAACTACATTTTGAATTCAAACTAGGCGTAGATGCGGGCATCATTAGCATTCTAGGCATATAAATATGCCTAAGATCAAACAATTACCTCACTTTCTAAGATTTCGAACTAAGTTTGGGCGGAAAGATTGCAAACGTAGTTATTATATTTGAATGTTGATTAATTCAAAAGGAAGAAGCAAAGATTAGGGGGAGAAGCTTTACCATTTGTCAGTCCTTGTAACTGAAACTATTCTAATCGCAATTTGTAAATCATGCATAACATATTCCTAACAACTTTAAACGCAACGCAGCCTATTAAAATATCATCATCATTAGGAGGGAAGATGGTTCAGAACAAATTGAATATTACTGCTACTTAGTGTGAGAGAAGTTATTAGCGAAAAGGTAAGAGTTACTGGGCCATCTAAATAAAAAAGAACTTCCTATATGTATACCTGCTTGCATCAGTTACTAAGGTGAAATGTAAAATGTAAGCAGATATCAACATATACTAAAATTATAAAACAACAATCTTTAGAACTTGCTAGTTTTTATGTCAAAAAATTTATTGTTCGTTTACGACTCAGGATTGCACACATTAAGCACCCATTAAATGAATATAGTATTTGTAGGAATGGTTCCTATTTATTTATAATCAACAAATTTGAAAATTCCAATCAAGCATGCTCTCTCTTTACTCCTAGTAACACCAGAATTTACTCAGATTCAGCATAAATGATGTTAAAATTATCACATATGTATGATTTGTTGGGGAAATTTTTTAACTCCAAAAGAAAAACAAAATGAAGAAAAGATCAAACATGTTACAACCAAACAAAGACACCGTTGCGACTGAGAAAAGTACATACA
The DNA here is from genome assembly GCA_029582685.1 of Solanum piurae. Lineage (NCBI taxonomy): Eukaryota > Viridiplantae > Streptophyta > Magnoliopsida > Solanales > Solanaceae > Solanum > Solanum piurae. The sequence goes on from JAJOOO010034968.1 coordinate 5,240, forward strand.
AACTTAACACAATCTCTATTGTAGTAAAAAAAGAGTATATAAAGCAACACTAACCTGTTAATCTGAAACACTGAAGCGGTAAAAAAACTGAATAACTTCCATATCATTTTGGTTGTTTCATCCTCCCTAAATTCAAATAATTAGTTCATCCCCATTATCAAGGATAGTTGTACCAACTGAGAATTGAGGAAAAAACTTATATTTTTCAGTAACCAAAAGTCGCAAAAATAAGAAAGTTACTTCCTGCAATTAGACAACATATATAACAACAATCTGAAATATAAGAAAAGAAAATCTAAATTACATTACATTATATCTTTAGTGTTCATGTCTCGCAAAAATCAGAGGTTATTAAAACTTAAATCTCAAACATAATTATTTAACCTATGTCATATTCAACAAATAAGCTGCTACAACATTGAAATCTGGACAAATCTGTAAAAAAAGAGACCAGAATTCTTCTAATTAGATTAGATTTTTCCCAAGGAGTTTTGTTGTAGGTACACAAGTGGACCAACCTTTTACAGCTTTTTCGATGGCGTGACTGGTTAAATTTTCAGGTTTACGCTTGAAGATCCAGATACAACACCTATTACTTTCATCTCTAGACTCTACCTCAGTTGTGCTTGGAGGCTTGACCTTTCTGGTGTTTTCTCATTAATATAGAATGTAAAGCTGTCTTCTTTTTCTATTAGGACAGGGAAAATAGAGTTTTGTGTGTGACATTAGAGCTTCTCCAAGAAGACTTCATTAACTGAACTCAAACAGCGAGAATATGTCTTGAACGTGGTTAGTGTGCATGAGTTGGTTCTGCAAACAGAATGAGTCACTACATTCAAAATATTTCACAATTATTTTTATATAGATGGTGTATTGCATTATAAAAATGATTTTTGTCACATAACTTTGATGGAAATAGCAAATTAAAATTATTTATAAAATATACTAATATGTGTTAATAATTGGTAACCTTAATGCAAGTTGTGTCGAATATGTCTTCTGCTTCCATGAAGATCATTTCTGTAATGATATATGTACATCTTCAAAAGGAAAATAAGAGTATTTGATGTGAAATGTTATACTTACTGATTGTCGACAACAGTGGCAAAGTCAAACGGAAATTTATACTTCATACATGGTAAACAAAAGTTATGCATATATAGTAGATGTTGAACACACCTTCTTCATGTTTTGAAGCACTTATTGGAAATCGTGGCAGAAATTTTTTGGCTCTGTCACGATCAATCAATAGTATTAAAACGAAGAATCAACTACCAACTCTCACACACACAAGCTTTCCCGGAACAATTGAGCTCCAAAATCCAGCATTAATCACAAAACAAACTAAAGCAAAAATAATTAGATTTTAAAAAAAAAAAGAGAGTCCAAAATTTACCACGAATATAACTTTTCGTTTTAAAAATAACATGTGTGTGCTTTAAAATATACCAAGTCGATCTCATTTGCAACTACGAATGTAAACATATGCTTTCTCATTATACTATTTGTGATATGCCTCTTCACAAAAAGCTAACTACATATAAACTTTCCTATTCATTTTCATTAGCTGCAATACACAATGGCAGTGCACTCAAAGTTTCATTGAATATTTGTTGAACAATAATCATTATTATTAGTTCGAATACTTTCCGATATGAAGCTTGAAAGTTACTTATCTATGTCCATGATTGAAAAATAAATCAAAATAACTTCAAGCAAGAAAACTCAACAGTGCAATCTCTGCTCCAACATGAGACCTCAACCTTAATACACAACAAAATGGGGATTTATGAGTTTAGAAGCAACTATTTCCCTGCAATGCTCAATGCGGGTTACAGTGACTTACAACATAAATTTGGTGCGTCCAACTTTCAGAAATTTTAGAATAAAATTTGTTGAATAGCTATTTAACAATCCCATGTCTCCTGACAAATATTAAGTTCGAAAAACTTCAAACGATAATAAAGAGACATGCATGAAAAATGATGTGCAAACTATGGATACAAATCAATGAGAGAAGTACTAAATTAGTAAATACAAAATAAGCTATGGAACTTTATGCACATTCAATCTTCTCAATATAAAAGACCCATAAAATTTTCGAAAAAATCAACTAATTAATATGGAAAAATCTAACCTGTACAAAGATAATGATGAAGAGCTATCCGATCAACGTTGAAGAAGAACCGATTTGGAGTGAAGAAATACATCAATTTTACATAAAAACATATAACATAGTGAGAGAAAAGAGAGAGAAGTCTAAGAAAAGATGAAATTGTGTTTTGGGTGGAAACCAAATGTCTTTCAGAAAGACAAAGATGTAATACGTGTCAAAAGGAAAAGGAAGATGATGATGAAAAATTCATACACTGTGGTTAAGAAAGAATATGAAGTTGTAGTACAATTTACTTTACTTTTGGTACAATTGACTGATGATGTTGTAGTATAAATAAGGGTAATATAAAAATCGATTAATATTTAGGGGATATTTTGATTGTTCAATATTTAAAGTTTTAATATTAATGTCTTTACATGATTTTATTATAATTCATAGTTTATATGAAGAATGGTAAAAATCTCTTTAAACTATGTGAAATTGAATAAAAATGTTCTTCGTTAATAGTATGGTCTAAAAAATTTCATGTCAAAATAGTTTGGTCCAAACATACCTCAATCCCTATGTCGGCTTATGGTTCAAAATGTCATTTTCCTGATAAAGACATTATTTTTTATTTTTTAAAACATATTTGATTCCTAATAAAAGTGTTACTTTTAAAGAACTCTATTAAGCTATTCTTGTTTCTTTTAAAGTCACTTTAACTAATAAATAAGTAGAAAATAATATTTTTTCCTTCTAAAGCTCATTTTATCAAATTAAGAGTTACTCTAGTATGTCATATGTAAGATTACAGTAACTCCATCATTATATATGCTTGTATAAATTTAAAATTGTATATGCTTACCCTAGCTATTTGTATACGATTTATGCAAAATTCATTATAAATTACCCTATTTGTATATTGGCAAGCGAAATATACAAAACGAGTTCTGAAAAATTCCTAAATGTACATATACTGAATTTGTATCTATTTATCTTGTTTATATATTCGCAAGTAGAGCTGTCAAAATGGGCTTGACCCGTTAAGTCGGCCCAAACCAACCCTCGAATTAAGTAGGGTTGGGCCTAATTTTTTGGCCCATTTAGGAACAAGACTTTTTGGCCCAGCCTCATTTGGCCCGCTAGCCTTTAGGCCCAACCTGCGAGGCTTAGAGGCAAGCCCATGGGCTATGAATGTTAAAAATATTTATTATAAATATTTAAGTAGTGTTTTATTTGTAAAGATTTTGTCAATAAATATTTAAAAAATATAAAATCAAGTCTAACTCCTTTGTAGATCTTTTACATTTTAGGGCCATTAGCCCACTAAAATCAAGTCTACTTTTGTTTTTATGCCTAATTTTTCATTTTTCCTTTGTTGTCTTGTTTATGAAAAAATTGATCATGTAATATTTTTTGGTCGGATGAATCTTACAATGTTGTATCTTGACTATTATGTATTTTTCTAAGTATTCACTAAAGTATGTAATTCATAAATGAATTTTTGTATGTATTGATTGATGTCGTGTTCATCAGACATCAACATTCGATACTCTTAGATACTTTTTCTAAGACACCAATGTTGTTCATTTTTTGGTTGAAGGGTCGACCCGTCCCAACCCGTGGCCCGCTTAGGACTAGGTTGGACTGCTATTTTATAGGTTCTTTAATTAAAAGGGTCTGCCTGTCCTAACCCATTTAACTCTCTGGCCCGTTAGGGTTGAGTTGGGTCAGCCCATTTTGACAGCTCTATTCGCAAGCGAAATATACACACAAGCAAGCGAAATATACAAACTGCAGCCTCCATTTGTATATACTTACCCTGTTTGTATATTTGCAAGCGAAATATACAAATTGCAGCTTCCATAGCAAATAGATAGACTATAGCTATGGAGCGCAATTACCCAAACTATAACTATGAAGCGCAATTATCAAAATTATAGTTATAAAGCCTTATTATGTCTATTATATTTGCTATTTTTGAAATTTACTCAACTTTTAACGATAAATATAATTTTAGATCAAACTATTAATTAAAGATATTTTAATCTAGTTTTTCATAATTTAAAGACATTTTAATTATTTTTGGGTAATTTGTAACTTAGATAGGGTGGACATATAAAGAAAACTATTGATTGGGCATTCAAGATGACGTCTCTTTCATGCATTAATCGTCAATTAGTGGTGATTGGTGACCTGGCTTCAATTATATATCAATGATATACCGTTTCTTCACCTCGAACATTATTGACATATTTTATGCTTTATAAATGAACATGTTGGTGAATACTATATATAATATATTACAATGGAAATGAAGTGAACAAAATATTCCTGTTGAGATGTGTGAATATCTCGTTTTTTTTAAGAAAATTTAAGTGTATTGTGATATGATTTTCACCAATTCAGTAGTAGAACTTTTGGTGTGTCCCTCTTGAAAATACAACAACATCGTATCACTCAAACAACTCCAAATTAATTGAAGAGTTCAAAACTCCATCAAAAGAATACATTCCTTCAATAATGAACAAATTGGAGACTTTAGTACTCCCTCCGTTTAAAAAAGAGTGGTCTAGTTTGACTTGACACAGAGTTTAAGAAAATAAATACTAAGACTTTTGAATCTTGTGGTCCTAAATTAAAGTTATGTCAAATGTACAAAATTGCCTTTTAATCTTGTGGTGTTAAATATATCATGTGAAAAACTGAAAGTAAAATGTTACTAAAAAGGGAAAAAAGTAATTCTTTTTTAAACAAACTAAAACGGAAATAAGATCATTCTTTTTAAAATCGAGGGAGTATATTTTTGTCTCAATTTTCTTTTTCACTACACCAACCTCAAAATGTAAACAAAATATAACACTTTTCATCCACTTCTGATCTTTTTCATATTCTATTACAACATAATGAAGAAAACATCTTTTATTTATATTTATATATTTATATATATAGAGAGAGAATTTCTCCCACTATTATAAATATCATGTATGTGTATAGATTTGAGATTAGTGGAAAATTCTATGAGACTTGACTAAGAAAAAAGCAAAAAAAGTCATTTCATCAAGTGCTATACAAAAGAACAAATCACAAGGAATGAGTGCTCCCATATTTTGTCCTTTAGGCAAGGACATTTATATCTACCTAAAAAATAATATATATATATATATATATATATATATATATATGCCATCTCATTCTTTTTCTCTTCTTATTTTTTTTTAAAACTTTTTAGGGGACGACAGTTATGGAAAAGGACAAATCGCAGAAATAATTCCTCTGTGTCCCTATATATAATTTGTATGAAAAAAATAATTATGCAAAACACTCACTTGTTTTATGTACATTCTCTTGTGGTATTGTCTATCGATTTCTTGTAAAAATAGGTATGTAATTATTAGATTAAAGTGTGTATTTCTGTAATTTATCCTTATTTTAAAGAGTTAGAAAATCAAAATTTTCGATAGAATAAAAGAGAAGAAAACTAGTCCATCCTGCAAAATAGACTAATGGTCAAAATATCACAACTTAAATTAAAATACATGAGTTTGAATTTCATTGACTCATCAATTGTTCTTCTCTATCTAATTTCTTTTTAAAGTAATTATATAAAATATTCTTATGATATGACTTAATTGTTGTTTATATTTCAAAAATCCATTTTTCGGGGGTGCGGAACTGGTAGTTGAAGGATTCATATTTGTGGTAGTGTGGTAGGTAGTAGTGTGGTAGGTGAGGTATTAACTGGCCATATTTTATTATAATATTTTTTTGTCAAGGGTGTTAATCTTGATATTTCTTTAATATTATTTATGATATATTCTAGATATAACATATCTTGGGTTCTTCGGTACATATGTAAATTATTTTCCATTAATTGTTCTAATAGTTTTATTCCTTCCATAGCTGCTATCCAATATTGTAAATATTCGTAATTCATTTTAATCTGAATTTATTTCTAAATCGTACCATTCTATTCTTTCATTATCTAAGTA
>JAJOOO010034971.1:0-10051 GCA_029582685.1 Solanum piurae
TAGACCCTCGAAAAAGGCTTCACTTGGAATTTCGGATTTTGATACGGTTGCTCTAAAATTTGGGTTAGACCCATTTCCCACTCAATTTGACCCCCTAAACAAGAATATGAAGTCGGATTTTCGAAAAATGAAACAGATTTTTTTATATAGCTTAACAAGTTTCCGGTAACTTCCGAAGCACATTTTTAATAACTTTTTGGGTCATTTCAGTGTAGTTAACTCTCTAAAAAATGACTGTTGTAGATTAACGTAAAGAATACATACGGAGAGAAAAGTGTAGGAGGGAGAATTTTCTAAACCATAGCTACTATTAGTAAAAAAAACTAATAAAAATTAATCAGTTCATTAGTTTCTATTGTCTACCAAATTCCATTTAGTTGTAGTTCTTGAAAATAGACTTTTGATCTTGGTTAATGCATCTCAAAGTTTTTCTAATTGATTTTTCTTATCTTCTTGCAGGTTTTGTTGATGTTTCTAGACAACACTCCATGAATTGAAGATTGAAACTTTTAACTTTTTGCCAAGCTTTTGTTGATACGCGAGCTCCTTATTAGTTTAGTACGAATTTGTGTTTCGCAAAACTTGATATTATAGTATAGCTCGGATATTAGCTATGTGATTTTGTTAAGCAAATATTGAAACTAAAATCGTGGAATGTTAGCCAATTTATTGTAATTAATCGTACACTCTTGATCTCTATCTTCTTGTTTCTTCTATAATTATTTATATCATCTTTTTATATAGAAATTTTTAGTAGCAAAATAATATTTGTGGATGATTTTTTATTCTAGTGATATCAATTGATCTAGGACCATTGGTGGTCAATTAGAGACCAATATTATTGTTCATCTCTAAAGGCCAATCTAAGACGAGAAATGTAGCTCGTCTCTAAAGGTCAATCTAAGACGAAAAATGTTGCTCGTCTATAATGATTAATCTAGGACTAGAATAGCTTGATCGTCACTAAATCTATTTTAGGACCAGGTCATTGAATGTTGCTAAATCTATTCAAGACCAGGTCGTTGATCATCGCCAAATCTATTCTAGGACCAAGTTGTTACTCGTCTCTAACTTGTTTCTAGGACTAGGTCATTGCTCGTCGCGAAAACTATTCTAGGACCAGTTGTTGATCGTCCCTAAAGAGGTTTAACGAACTGAAATAAGCTTTTTCTAAGATATCTAAAAAGTATTTGAGACCAGAATTGTGGTCTCTAAATTGACAGAGGCGATCGGATTTCTTTCCTGTCCCAACACCATTTCACGACCGAATTTTGAAACTCATCGTTGTTGACCAATAGTGACGGAAGCTACTAGGACGAGTGGCAACCAACTTTTTCAGGTCCCAAATGCCTATTAGGGACCAGATTTGGACTATTAGGAACGAGATTTCCCTTCCTTAGAGACTGTTTTTCTTGTAGTGAGAATTGTGAGAGATCTTGGGGAATGAAAATGAATGGGTAGTTTTCTAGGACTAAAATTAGTTATAGGATTTATTTATAGATTAAAACGTTGTAGTTTAAGAGTTAAAAGGATAGAAAAAGACCCAAATTCCCCAAGATTAAAATTGTCGGAGGAGACCTGTGGACTGACCTATGGCCCATATAAACTTTTGCGACCGTACTGGTCATCAGTAGAACTAGATACTGGGACCCAATTTCTGAATGGTTTCCATCATATTACTCTAAGGTCCGTCTAAGATATCACAGATTGTAGACCAAACCATAGAACATCTGAATCGAAATCTTTCCAAATATGAAATCAACTTCCACGAGACAGGTCTACGACCCATCAAAACTTCCACCACCGTAGACCCAAAATTCAAAAAAAATTAACCAAGTCTGGAACCCCTTCGACGACCACTTTCCTATGGGTCCTAGGAGATTCTATGGACCGTCGTGGTAGTTCGTAGGAAAACTTCAGAGATCCAAAATTATGAAATCCTCAAGACCATATCTACAACTGTCTTCTACGGATCGTAGAACCTTCTACAATTAGTAGACAGGACCCATAGACTTGGACAAGTAGTCATATTTTGGCCTTCTTTTCCTTTTCTTAATTCCGAGGTGTTACATCATTACAACTAGAATGATTGGCAATTTTGCTAGTGCATAATTGCTCTTGGGAGTGATTATCACTATTAATATTATAATACGATATTAAAATTGGCATGTTATTCCTAATAATACAAGATTCATCCTTTTCAACCTTCAGATATTCTAAGAGAGACACGGGTGAAACTTTTCATTCCACGAATAGGTCATCATGCTGCATTTTCTAGCGCATCGACCACACGATTTTGCTCTTTAAACTCATGATTGATAGGTGGGTTCTTTAGCTATTCCAAAAATATAATGGAAAAGTATTTTTCCACATTATCAGGTTATTGATTTGAAAGTTTTGAGCACCTTTAACATGGTCGAGAAATTCATTTTTAATTGCATTTACATGTTGATTAATCTCTATAGTTAATCTTATTTGATCCCAATATTACTTTACTTCTGGACAATTTATGAATATATGAGAAGTGGTTTCCATGGATCCACAGTGATAGCAAGTAGGTTGTATTTCAATGCCTATCGAGTTTAAATAGTGGCATGTCAAGATTATATTTTACTAAGACTACATAGCCAAAGAAAATATTTTATCTTATTTGAACATTAATATTACATATCCATGTATGTGTGTATTTTTGGGGATGATCTCCATTATTTTCTATACACGAAATAAGGTTGTAAGTTGAATTTGTTGAAAATAGAGCGCTTGATGTTAGGGACCACGTTGGTGAAGTATTCATTTGCATAGTAATTATTCCCCTAAGCATGCATAGTGATTATATTGGGAGAGAGGATGATAGATATGATATTTTGGTTTTATTCCCCATTGTCGATTACATCTTTTACTGTCAAGTTAGACTCTTGTTTATGTAAGGGTCCATTAATGAGGTTCCACGGTGCATTGCCTGTGTGTAACTAGATATTGTGCCAAAAATTGATCTTACTCCCATCTCCTATTTCCCAATGAATGCCCATTTTGCATATCTCCCAGCCCATGAGTATATATATTTCCTCCATTTTCTATTTGTTACATGTGTTCCTGGTTGTGTGGGAGGAAAGGGCATGTTCATTCTTCAACTATTTTTTTTGTCAATACAGTGGCCCAGAAGGGTCCAAAAAGTTGCCAACTTAGTTTTGTAAGCAAGGTCATATTCTTTCTTGTATTTACACCATTCATCTTATTACTTGTCACTAGGTCCCATTTAACTAAGTGTAGTTTTATTTTTGTATTTGTAGTACCACATATAAAGTTTCATTCGATACGATCAATTTGGTTAATGACATTGCAAGGGAGTTTTATAAATTGCATACAAGACTTTGTGAGGGTAGTCCGTTCTGCTAGCTATTGTGAGAAATTTTTTTCCACCCAACTAATTTTGATTGGAGGTTGTCAATTATGAGTTGAAAATCTCTTTTTCAGCTTCTTATGAAATATAGAAAAGCCTAATTGTATTTTCTAAAATTTGTTCTTCCTTTAATGTTCGTGTAGTTATTTTAGAGCAATTCGCAGGATAACTATTTTGGACTTATCTAGGTTTATTGTTTGTCCAGATAAGAAGCCAAAGTCACTAGGATGCTTTCCTTAGTATCACAACTTTTAGTATCCTTTTTGGACATTAGAACTAGATCATCGATCAGCAAAGAAAAAATGAGATATATTTGGGCCATGTGTGGCAATTTTAATAAGCTTTAAAAAATCTTTCTTTCAATTGCAATGATAATACGTTGGGAGAGAACTTCCATACATAAAATAAAAATATAAGAGGATATTGGATCTCCCTGTCTCAGTCCTCTAGTAGGTTCAAAAAAACGTGTACAAGTCCCATTTATTAGAATTGTGATTTTACTAGTGGTGATGCATGACATTATCAGATTAGTGATTCTAAGCGGTAGGTGAAAATACTGGAGGGTATACCTTAAGAACGACCCCTCTAGTTTATCAAAAACCTTTTCATGATCATATTTGCATGTTTACCTTTTAATTTTTTTGAAATGATGAATTATTTCTTGAATAATAATGGTGTTAGTAGCCGTCTGTCTATTTATCAAGAACTTATTTGAAAGGGTCCAATCAATTTGGCCGTTAGTGGCGTTAGTCTTCTAATAATTATATTAGTGATGATTTTGTATGAGGTATTGCAAAGACTGATGTGGCGATATTATTTTAGGGAACTGGCATTCTTACATTTAGGGATTAGACATACATGAGTAGTGTTTATATCTTATGGGACACATGCATTTTTAAAAGAATTTTTACAACATTCAATCACAGATGCTTTAAGAGGAAAACTATTATGATTTGTAGTAAACAATAAAAATAAAATTCAAATGTTGCCAACATCTATGTTGATGAAGAATAAGGTATGCGATGCATGTCCTAGAGAAAAACATGTCAAGTACTCATATTTAAATAAAAAAATGACTAACATACAAAACTCTACCACTAAAGTTATTACACATGGATATTTGCGGATCTTTGAGGGTTTAAAGTAGAGGAGGAAAGATTGCATGTTTGTAATTGTTGATGACTACTTTAGATTTAGCTGAACCTTATTTCTTGCCTCCAAGGTGTTGAATTTTGTGTTGAATTATTAAAATTCAAAGAACTAAATTGCATTTCAAACTCACATGCTGAAGTTTGGTCATGACAAGATCAAAATTTAAGTCGTGTGTATTTAAAGTTAATTAGCCTTGAAAAGTCATGTAAAATTTCAATCAAAATATCCAAAATTTGGCTCATTCAAGTCCACTATAGGTCGGAAGTTGGCTTTGATGTGTCATACCAAATCTCAAGCAAAAATGTCTGAAGTTTGACCTTCACGAATCCATCTATCCTAAATAGTAACCCCTTTCTTGTTCGTTCTTAGAATGACGCTAGTGGAGACTAATTCCTTCTGGTCAGCTTGATAGATAAATGTCTTAAAACTGACATGAATTTTAACTTTAGTCACATATATCTAAAGTTATTCCCAAATCGGCTAAATTTACAAAATTAAATTAAAAAGTGGGTACAAGTTCAATAACAGTCCCAAAAATCAAAATGGATATTAGTGCACTTCTGCCCAAAAGTAATTACAACCACAAATCAATATATTAAAAATAATTATTAATTATATATAAAATATGTATATTTAATGTATATTACAATATATATATATATATAAAGCTGGATATAAGATTGTTGATATGGCACCTCTCAAAAGCTACGATTCTTATTTATATATAAAACGCGTTCATGTTTAGTTAGTTAAAAAAAAAAGAATGATACATTTTCTTATTTGACAAATATTGAATTGACATTATCAGACGAGACTCATCTCCAATACAACAATCTCTCCGATTGGTCCAATGTATATATAATTTTGTGACATCTATTCATTTTAAAATCTAATGATTTGTATTTATTTAAATAAATAAAGCAGCCTTTAAACCATGGTTAAACCTTCCAATTCCTATCTGATTTAGTCCTTTCCATATTGGTAGCATAAAATTAATAGAGAATCTTGCTGCTCCTATTTAATTCTATTTGTCATCTATACATCTTGCTGCTTCTATAAATATCAAACTCATTTTTATGATTTTACAGAGTAAATATAAATTTTTACGTTATAATAAATAAGTTGATGCATCTGATAAATGAGGATATGAGACTTTAAGAGATGAAAAATTATCTAGTTGCTGGTCATATTGGCCAAGAGAATTTTGGCAGTGAAATCTTATTTTTTTCTGTGCCTTTTTGATAAAAAAATTTGGGCGAGCACTAGAACGACGAGTTGATTGCTTTCTTTTTAATCCAATTACATTCATGACATTTGTATTATCACAAATTTTGTCTCACTCGGGTCATTTTGGATATTATTGCTTGGAGTCGGCTCTTCATGTGATTTATTTCTCTTCTTCACACCATTTAACTTAGAAATTATCCCATCTTCACACTTTATAGCCATTTTATACCCTTCTTGAGAATTAGAAGTTCATTTGAAATTTGGACAAAGTTTGACATAAATATCTATACCTCGCAATAACTTCAACATTCAGATAAGAGACTTTTGCTAAAAGATTGACATCTATTGCATGCATGTTTATAACATCTTTTGTCCATATATATTTAGTATATAAAAGTGTATGAATCATATCCTTCATATTCAGTATATCAAGAATCTTTAAAGCATGTCTGTATAGTATACCTATAAATTCAAACATTTTGTAGCTATAAGAAACTCGTGTAATTGATCGCTTGATGATTCTTGTGTGCTCCTTGACACTTTCATAAGTGATAACATTGTATGTACCCAAATCCCATTTATTCTGACAATCTTTAATGAAGACAAGTAATGATCTTTCTTATTCACTTTGAAACATGTCAAATATAGGTAAGGTGTATGCATCCCTAGCATGAATCAATAAAAAAAGTTTAACCTTTAAAATAGGCATTCTTTGAGTCATTTCAAAAGTTGACATATTCTCATTGGTGCACTTATCATCAACTGGTCTTTGAAAACATTTGAAAAATTGAACAATATCCAAATCAAATTTCAAAAGGAAAAATTGGATATAATAGCAAATTATTAATTCAAATTAAATGCTATAAATATACTTTGATTTAATTGTACCCTATAGCAAACTATTGCTATTTTCGCCACTCTTCCTGGTGGAATCTCGCTCGCCACTCTCGTTTGGTGGCAGTCTCGCTCGCCTCTCTCGCTTTTATACAAACACAAATGTATAAAATGTGTTTGTGTTTGTATAATGCGAGAGGAAATTGTATATATACATATATTTTCGTTCCCCTCTCCCAGATCTCGCTTGCCACTCTCCCAAATCTCGCTCGCCGCCCTCTCCTCTCTCGCTTATACAAACAGAAATGAAATGTATAAATTGTGCTTCTGTTTGTATAAAGCGAGAGAAAATTGTATATACACATGCAAATACATATATCTTCGTCCTATACACTTATAATTATACAATACAAATATTTCCCTGCCCAGTTTTCTTTTGCATTTCTCTCTTTCTCGTTTTATACATACACAGATTATACAATTGATCTTTTGTATACAACTGCTTTCTTTTGTATATGTATAGCGAATTATACAACTGCTTTCTTTGTATATGTATAGCGAATTATACAACTATTTTTTTTTTGTATATGTATAGCGAATTATACATATATATGTTTGCTATGGAGCACAATTATGCAAACTTTGCTATAACATACAAATATAAATTTTGTGTTTGCTATACGTGAAAGTTGCTCCATTTCAAATATCCCCTTATAAATTTATTAAAGCTCTCACTTAATCATGTGATCTACATACCTGCTGAAAATGTATTTCTTCCATAAGTCATCGATCATTTCTCCATAATAGCAAACATTGTTTTCAACCAATTATTATCCACAAGATCATATTTCTCAAGCATATCTTGCCATGCATTTAAAAATTATCCTCATACTCATACCCATAAAGTGATTTGTTAAAATCTCTTTGAAATGATGAATTAGATCTAAAGATATGATTAGGATGTTTAAATGCAGTGTCACACACATAATCGATGATATGTACGGGGCATTATAAATGAGATTGCGAAAGCTATTGCAGGATCTTGATCTATCATGAATGTTTGTGGTTTATCTGCAAACATAATCCTAAAGAATGCGTTAAAAAGCCATTCAAAGTATTCAGATGATTCTTCATACAAGAGAGTTGCACAAAATATAACCATTTCCCTATGATTATTCAAATCAACAAATAATGCCAAGGATCGATACTTTTTGTTTGTCATATACGTAGTATCAAATGACACACCATATCCATAGATCTTAAAATGTTTTATCATCTTTGCATCAATCCAAAATACATTAGTTATCAAACTATCATCATCTAACTGTAAAGAAAATCGAAAAACAGATCAATCTTCTAGTGTTCGTGTCTCAGATAATTGACCAAGCTACGAGCCACCTCATGTTTCAAATTTTCTTGTCTTTTACTCCTAAGATAATTCTTGTGATCTCGCTTTGTGTAAACTAGAAAGGATTGTTCTCCAGCTTGACGAACAACATAGTCAAATGAAGCTTTAGAACCGTTGACATCCAATTTTGGCTCTCATATTTAATTAATTAAGTTTTCATAATAATATATATATATATGACAAACTTTTTCAAGAATTTGATAATAAAATATATATGTTACGAAATTTTGTAGGAATATGAAAATATTTTATTTTTAAAAAATATAGTTTTCTTTATCTTAGTTGATAAATTTTATTTCATAAATCTTTTTTAATATAAAATTTTAATATTACTGCTTACTTTCACATTTTTCACATTTATTTGCGTCAAATAAATATTGTTCTTAAGGGTTAACTCGATTTTTCTAACTAAATATAAATTCTATGGTTGCAAGTAAATATTTTGTACATTATTCAAAATTAGGAAGCTTAATTAACTAATGAGTTACTAATTTATACCAATTTTATTTTTAGAATGACTAATTTTATCAAATAAGCCAATCTTGCAAAATAATTATTTCTAATTTAATAAATTATGGCTAGTTAATAAAGACAAGGGTTACATTTTAAATTATTTAATTGGAGTAAAACTTGGCAATTTATATCTCTTTAAACCGGTCAATCCGTGTATGCCACGTAGGCGAGCACATAGCTTAAATCTCGGTCCTACAATCTAATCTAATGGCTTTAATTAATCCATTCGTTCAAAACTTTTTAATCTTTTGGTCCTTCTGTTTCAGCCTTAAATTGGAGTACGGAGAAGAGCCTGAAGTTGGAATCTTTGATGTATATGTCCCTGTTTGTTGCTCTTGAAAAGGCACACTACATCGCCCTTATTTCTGTTCAAACTCTGTTTGGTCGTCTTGGTGGATTTTCAATTAAAAAAGGGGTTCTTACTACTTTTTAGTGCAATTAAGTTTCTAACTAAAAATGATGAACATCTTCCTTATTCTTGCTTTGTTTTGAATACAATTTAGGATGTATATATGAATAGCTAAGAGTGTCAATCTCGTTTAAATTTCTCGAATGCAATATAGCCTAAACTCATTCTGAATAGTCCTGTTTAATTTTGATTATGAAGTTGCCATGCAAAGGTTGTTGTTTGTTATTGTAGCTTTAGGATTTTACCCTTTTAGTCAACTCTACTATCTTGTTCGGCCTTATTCACAAATTCCCCAAATCAAACTTGCATTTCTGGAGGATATTAGCTTCACTGTGTGTTTCATATCTATTGCCACATATGAAACTTAAAAGAAGAAGAGAATTCATGGAAAAACCTTTCTTTCTATTTTTTGAATGAATCATATATCTGCATAGTGTTCTCTATATATACACCATTAAGCAATTATTCTGACATATTCCTATAGCTAACAAACTCTTAACAGACCTCATTAAAATAGAAAATAATAATTTGCTACAAAGAAAAAAATTGCATTCTCATATTTTAAGGTTCCCCAAATCAAACTTGCATTTCTGGAGGATATTAGCTTCACTGTGTGTTTCATATCTATTGCCACATATGAAACTTAAAAGAAGAAGAGAATTCATGGAAAAACCTTTCTTTCTATTTTTTGAATGAATCATATATCTGCATAGTGTTCTCTATATATACACCATTAAGCAATTATTCTGACATATTCCTATAGCTAACAAACTCTTAACAGACCTCATTAAAATAGAAAATAATAATTTGCTACAAAGAAAAAAATTGCATTCTCATATTTTAAGGTTCCCCAAATCAAACTTGCATTTCTGGAGGATATTAGCTTCACTGTGTGTTTCATATCTATTGCCACATATGAAACTTAAAAGAAGAAGAGAATTCATGGAAAAACCTTTCTTTCTATTTTTTGAATGAATCATATATCTGCATAGTGTTCTCTATATATACACCATTAAGCAATTATTCTGACATATTCCTATAGCTAACAAACTCTTAACAGACCTCATTAAAATAGAAAATAATAATTTGCTACAAAGAAAAAAATTGC
>JAJOOO010034975.1:0-11977 GCA_029582685.1 Solanum piurae
ATCCACCTCAGTTGAAGAACATTGGCCATTTTTATCATTTGAAATAGGCATTGTATACTCATTAAACAAAGATTCCATGTACGTTCGCACACCAATTTCTACAGCAGCCCCCTTTTCTCCAAACATCTTCTTAAGTGCAAAGCCAAGAGTGCTAAATTTGTGACGAGGATCCAAAACACATGGTATGAAAACCATCTTATTCATTTTTTCAGTATCACCCCAATATTTGTCAAATTTCTCCTTCATATTTTCTGCCATTTTAGCCAAAACATGATCTTCATTTGATATCAATTGATTCAAGTAAACACCAACTTGACAAATTTCAAGAAAATGTAGATTTGATGTAACATATCGTGATCCAGATATCTTCAAAGTAAGATTAAAAAACATTTCAAGAAATTTTGTAATTCTCTTTACGCCCTCCCAATCACTACTCAAAAGTGTACCTGTAGAATTTTTATCCACAATATCAACAAACTTAAGATGTAGTGCCAAGCCAATATCACGATCGGCGTACTCTACAATTGCACCTTCATATTCAATAACCCGATTCAACATCATGTAGGTGGAATTCCACCTTGTAGGAACATCCAAGCATAAAGACTTTTTAGCAAGATTTTCATCTTCACAACATTCTTGAAACTTTTGCCACCTAGCAGGAGATTGCCTGATGTATCTCACTGTTTGCCTAACCCGTTCAATACACACATTTGCTTCTTGTGTACCGTCTTGAACAATAAGATTTACAATATGAGCCATACACTTTATATGAAGGTGACTACCACCCATTAGGTTGGTCCCCCATTTAGTTAATTGCTTAGACAACTCAGTTATTGTCACACTATTTGAACCAGCATTATCAATTGTAACAGTGAAAATTCGATGCAATCCCCACTCATGTAAGCACTTACTAATATACTTTCCAAGATATTCACCTCTATGACTAGAGATTGGAAAAATATTGATAATTCGTTTATGCAAAGTCCAATTTTTATCAATCCAATGAGCATTAATGACCATATAATTGATTCTTTGAACGGATGTCCAAGTATCTGTGGTTATAGACACTCTTTGTTGTGTTTCCTTAAAAACAACCATCAACTTATGTTTTTCTTCATCAAAAAGATCAAAACAATCACAAGTCACAGTGGTACGGGAAGGAATGTGGAAACAAGGTTGTGCTACTTTCATAAATTGTTTAAAACCTTCCTTTTTCAACAAATCTGAAAGGAAGTTCATCAATAATTACCATATGACACAAGGCCTTTCTACACTCTTCCTGGTCAAATTTCCATGGAACAACAACTACATCACCCTTGTTACCCCCTATCATTGGTTGAAATGCTAATCTTGATTGTTTAATATCAATATTATAAGGCATCTTTGGGCATTTGTCTATATGAGTAAGCATTGACGTCGTACCATGTTCTTTTGTGTCAGCAAAGTACTCTCTCTTACAGTAGTTGCAAACACCCTTTTCACTTTCATCAGAATCAGTTATGAGAAAAATTATCCCACGCACGAGATCTTTTTTTCCTTCCTTTCTTTACTTGGGACTCAACAGTTTGACTTTAACCTATTGCATTTGAATTAGAAGCTTCACTTTCACCAACAACCTTATCAATTATTATATTTTCAGCCATGATACTTTCACGAAAAACTGCGAAAAAATATAAAATAATCGTTTATTGAACTATTTTTTATAAGAGGTCGATGAAGCAATGAACTGTTGAAGCCATGAAGGAACTAAACAAAGAGTAATTAGTTTTATTAAAGCAAGAACTACAAAGTACAATCAGTTGGCTAAGTAGAATCAGATTTTACACACATGAATCATGACAATAGACACATCACAGTATCACACAAAGTAGCAACTAAAAGACAAGTACAATCAAATGAACCAAAGTGACAAACAAACCAAATGCCAATTCAAATAAAATAGTAATGACAAACATCACACTTCATAGTGAAATCTTGATATTAAGTGAATTTAAAATTTTGAAACTTACTTGTGAGGTGTGAGCAGTGAGCGACTGAGAGCCTAAGACTGGAAAGCCGAGTAGGTCTGTGCAGAAGTCGTGAGAACTGAGAAGAGTAAGACTCGAAGTCTAGTCTTGAGAAGTCGAGCTTCTAACTTCTGAAATTTGAGCTTGTTCACCTATTAGACAACCAACAAATGACATTTAAAGGAGGAAATTTAACACCAATGCAGAATAGGCTGCTACAAATGAACTCCACCATCGCAAAAATCATCCTTTAGACCAGAATATAGTACACAAATGCACTGAATTCATATCTCAATCTGACTAGACAACAAACGAGTACCTAAAGTTCGACTAGCAAGTCAATATTATGTTCCTTCGTTTGAATCATGAAAATAGACATACATGATGATAAATGGAACAAATAAAAAAATTGTAGGCTTGAGGTGTCATCGTTAGTCGTTACCTTGCGAATTGCTTCCTCGTCTGAGTGATTGGAGTAGTCGTCGCCTCGTCGGACACCTGAGTGACTAGAGTCAAGTCGTCGCCTCGCCTGAGTTTGGAAATTGGAGAAACTTTGGAGTTTGGAATTTGGAGAAACGAGAGGTGCGGCAAGAAGTTAAGAAGAGTTTTCAAGTCCTAAAAATTTAAAAACCCTAAGTGGCTAAGTCTTTAACTGAGAAATGAGAATTGTGAAATTAGAAATTAGGGGGAAAAAATAGCGGGTCTTATCAGGGTATCGAGTACCCCTAGATTTTTCCTTCCCAACCCGACCCCTGAATCGTTAATCCAATAAAAAAATAACTGAATCGAGCCCCGAACCAATTACCTAATATCCCGACCCGTTAGCCCAATAAACCAAAAATCGGTTTGGGTTAATGGTTTGACCCGATTTTTGCACATGCCTACTACCACCCACACTAAGTAGTGCATTCTTGAGAAGCCATAGTTCATTAACATTTTTTGTGGGGGGTAAGCCTTAACCGACATAGACCACGTGAGAAATTCATGGAATCCGGGTGTCACCCTCACCGGATAAGGGATTCCTACTTGCCTAAGGTAAGACCATTACTTTTAGCTTAGGTGGATCCACTAGCTAATATCCTATGTGGGTACATAATTATGCATAAGGAGATTGCTACTAGACACCCCGCCTCAACTCACAGATGAGCATCCATCCCTAGAGATTGCTACTAGATACCCTGTCTCAACTCACGGATGAGCATCCATCTCAATTCACATCCACTCAGTGCTTAGCATTATTCCCCACGAAATACTTAACATTCATTATTATGGGATACGAGATTGTTGCTAGATACCCCGCCTCAACTCATGGATGAGTATCAATCTTAAACCTAACATTCATTCATTGGATAACTCATAGATTCAAAGATGAGAATAACTTTTCAACTAAGAATCCCATATTGGGAGAAAGTCCTTTCACAACATGTCATTATCATTCATTAGAGTACAATTGAGAATAGCCTTTCAATCAACCCATCATCATTAACATAATCATAGAAACTCCATTCATATTCATTCATGAGTGTGTATGTGAGAATAACCTTTCACATATATCATCATCATTCATAGTGCTAAATTGAAAATAAGCTTTCAATACTAACACAATTACATTCTAAACATGATCATAATACATTCATTGAGATCACACATATATACTTCACATCATAATCATACATAAATCCTTCATGAAATTACCCTTCAAGGCTATGAATCAATATCAACCCATAAATCCAAGATACTACAATAGATAAAGGAATTAACATGATTCAATAACTAATTCAATTTAAACATAAACAATTCAACATACTTTCATGATTCAATCAATTCCCAATCACAATTCACAACTTAGGATTTTGGGGGAAACATGGGTTTATAGAAGAAATTGACCATAATTCATCAATAATTCAACAATCCATTCATAATTCATCATATATAAAAACCTTTTGAAAATGATTTGGAATTGAACCCATGCATAGATTGAAAACTAGTGTTTTTGGGGAACTTTGGAAACTTGAAATTATCTTTGATAGGACTCCTTGAATGAAAATTAGACAAGGATGAAGACTACCATACCTTTTAGGGAATAATTCCACACGAAATTGAATAAGAAATCTGCTCCTTGACTCCTAGACTTGACCTTGAACTTACTCTTCAATGGAGTTTCTAGAGAGAGAACTTTTGGAGAGGTAGTTTCTAACTTTGGAGTGTTTTGAAATAATGAAGTTTAAAAAGGAGTTTAATACTTTTAAAACCCTTAAAATACATTAATAAACTAATAATAACCGTCCATTAACTCAGCTAACTTAATTTGGAATTAACCCAACCACCCCTACACTTGGCCGAATTGGAGCATATTACAGATGTGACCTACACCCCATGACCTACGGACCGTAGGTTGGGTGACGCCCCGTACTGCTAGTCCGTGGTTTGGGGATGTGGCTTGCCATTTGGGACCTTGACCCACGGAATCCATCCACGAGACGTGGATGGACCTACGAGGCGTAGGTCCATCTGTAGATCACTATCAATTTGGCAGTTTTTTGGTTTCTTGGGGTCTTGGGTGCGTTAGGCTTTATGGGGTCCTTCTCAAGGACCTCTTGGTTGGTCCTTGGGGAGTCGTACCCTGACATTTAACCCTTAAACCCTTCAACCTAAGCTCTAGACAACATTTTTCAACATGAGACCCCATAGTAAACTCACAAACAAACTCGTTAGGCTTTAGCTTCACCTACTAGTTTTCCAGGTCGTTACATTATCCCCCACTAAGGAGCATTCGTCCTCGAATGACACTTTAAATACATTAAGGAATAACGACTCAAGACTAGCAGCCCATCATGCATGCAACATCATAAACAATGCACAAAACTAGGATTAAACATCAACTCCACATCAATAAGCTCAATGCAACACAAGAAAGTACGAACTACATCTACAAACTCATTATGCATCATAACTTATACATTTCTCATTTCATTGGAGGAATTACCTTCTCCAACTCAAATCATGCTCATCATAACATCATTAGGCAGATTATGCAATTTCTCTTAAAAGCACATTTAGGCATGTTCAACAATCAACCTCATGAAGCATATAGGCAACTCATACTAAATGCATATCAACATGAGGAACATAAATTATGAAAACTCATTTTCTCATACATAAACTCATTAAGAACATGAATAACATAAGGAGACCATGGAAACACATAATCACACATGACTCCAAAACATGAAACAAGCTACAAGGAACTCTTGGTTTCAAGCTTGAATAGGAATAGAAGGAAAGAGATAAGGATATCGAAACTCTCAAGAACCTTACTATTCAACATACCATCTCCCCCCTTAGGAGTAAACCCAACTAAGGCTTAACATGAAAATGACATAGGAACCTTAACAAGACATTCACAATACTAATGCCTTCATCCAGATGAGCTCATTTGTCCTTGTTAGCTTGAAGCACATAGAAACGATTTTTCTTTGGAGCATTAGGATCCGGGCCATCAAGAGAAGCTTGCTTAGCATCTCTTCCTTTTGCCTAAAGTGTTGGGAGATCTCTCATCTTATGACCCTTCTTCCACACCCAAAGCACCCATCCATGCCGGCAAGACACTTACCCAAATGTTGCTTCCCACACTTGGCACATATAGATCTTTCAAAAGAAGAACCACTTCCTTTTCCTCCTTGGGAATTAGGGTTAGACACCCTATCATTGTTGACCATAGGGGATCTTGGTTATAGAAACTCTTTTTGGACCTTGGTTGACTTTGTTCATCAGACCTAGACCTCTTCATCTCCCTACTATTTCTCTCAAGTTTGGACTCCTCAATAAATTGAGCATACACCATGAGTCTAGAAATGTTCATGTCATCATGGAGCATTGCCGTACGCCACTCTTCCTTAACTAGGTTGGATACACCGGTAACAAATCTACTCATCTCATCCCTAGGGTTTGACACCAAAGATGGAGCATACTTAGACAATAGGGTAAATTTCAAGGAATACTCCTCCACACTCATGCTACCTTGCCTAAGGTTGATAAATTCCTCCACCTTAACTTCCCTCTTCTCACGGGGAAAGTACCTACCAAGGAATTCTTTCTTAAACTCCTCCCATTCTGTAGGACCCGCTCCTATTGGCCTATTGCTTTTCCATTGACTAAACCAAACTTGAGTAACATCCTTCAATTGATAAGAGGCAAGTTCCGCTTTTTCTATAGAATCCACCCCCATAGCATTGACTACATTATACACCTCATCCAAATCCTCTTGGGGATCCTCTCCCACCTTAGAACCTAGGAACACCGAAGGACTCATCCTCACAGAGTCTCTCAACCTAGAAGCCATAGTGCTCACATTAGTCTCAACACCCCTAGTAGCTTAGGCCGTCATGGCTTGGGCTTGAGTAGTTATGGTTTGAGCCATCATCAAAAGAGCCGACCTAATTTCTTCATTGGTCATGGCCGAGGGATCTACCGGAACTTGATTTTCTTGAGGAACTTGGTCACCTTGAGGACCTTGGGGAGGAACTCCCGCATTCACAATCTCCTCTTCCACTCTCCTTGAGGTAGTCCTTCTTGTATTCATATCCTATAAACACAAGAGAAGGGTTAGGAAAAGGACATTTATAGAGCTAAACTCAAAGGCACAACTTAAAGAGTATGAAAGAAGTGTAGCTTCCTAACGTCATATAGCCTCTCGCTCATAGATGTGTTGCGACTCACACCGATGAACAGGACTCTACTAGACGTGGCTTGTGAGACATCAATCCAAAAACCATTCCAAAATCTTGTGCTCTGATACCATATTTGTCACGACTCGAGCCTACACCCCTTAACCGACACGACGTACAAGACTCCAAAAAGTCTCATACAAGCCTCATAACATTCATAACATTCGATATAAGGAAAATGGTACGGAATTAAAACTTTTCTTTAAATCCATACAATCAAAACTTTATTTAAAACATTCGAAAATAGCGAAAGTCTATTGTCTCACATGGCCATCTAATACAATATCTCGAAACAAAAGTAGGGTCACGGCCCTTTACAATAGAAAGTCTAACAAATGTCTATTACATGAAAGAAATGAAACATCAAAGTACTTGTCCTCGAATCCATGAGGATATACCACTAGTCTTGGAAGAACTCAATCCAAGCCTTTAGCCACGAGGGGAATCAAATTGAGTGCCAATCCCTACACTTTGTAGAAAATAGAAGAAATATGGGTTAGCACAATTAAGTACTAAGTATGATAACCATGCAAAAACCATGCTTAAAACATATATTTTATTTGAAAGTCATGCATATGCCAATTTTTGAGAAAACTTCATGAACATAAGTAGAAGAGGCATAATATACAAACATAGCCAACATACAAGTCATTTCTTCACATTAGAACATAATCAACCATATAAGACATTTTATTACTTTAAGATTTAACCTCAAGCAACCCCAAGCTATACTATGTGCAATGTATGAATAGCGTCCCATACCACCATTCACACTAAGTACCACATCAAGGCAACCAAAAGTGAAC
Organism: Solanum piurae; assembly: GCA_029582685.1. Classification (NCBI taxonomy): domain Eukaryota; kingdom Viridiplantae; phylum Streptophyta; class Magnoliopsida; order Solanales; family Solanaceae; genus Solanum; species Solanum piurae. Next base: position 7,540 of record JAJOOO010034975.1, read on the forward strand.
TTACCATTCATCCTTTCCATCTTTACACAATACTCATACATACGAGACATAAACATTTCATAAATCATAACAAGGAAGTAACTCATGATACAATCCAAGTATAGCATGCATCATTACATTTAAGAATATAAGTCAATATTTTTCATTAGCTTCATTAAGAGCACCTTCATTCATTAGACATTAAACCAACATTCTCATTAGCATCATCATAAGAGCACATTAGTTTCATTTAACATTATATCATAAAGGAACACATAATGACTACTCTCGAAGCCTATTTATGCAATGCATGGATGGCATGTAGTGCATTCTTGAGAAGCCATAGTTCATTAGCATTCTTTGTGGGGGTAAGCCTTAACCGACATAGACCATGTGAGCAATTCATGGAATTCCTGTGTCATCCTCACCGGATAAGGGATTCCTACTTGCCTAAGGTAGGACCATTACTTTTAGCTTAGGTGGATCCACTAGCTAATATCCTATGTGGTCACATAGTTATGGGATAAGGAGATTGCTACTAGACACCCCGCCTCAAATCACAGATGAGCATCCATCCTTAGAGATTGCTACTAGATATCCCGCCTCAACTCATGGATGAGCATCCATCTCAATTCATATCCACTCGGTGCTTAGCATTATTCTCCACGGAATTCTTAACATTCATTATTATGGGATAAGAGATTATTGCTAGATACCCCGCCTCAACTCATGGATGAGTATCCATCTCAATCCCAACATTCATTTATTAGATAGCTCATAGATTCAAAGATGAGAATAGGCTTTCAACTAAGAATCCCATATTGTGGAAAAGTCCTTTCACAACTTGTCATTATCATTCATTAGAGTACAATTGAGAATAGCCTTTCAGTCAACCCATCATCATTAACATAATCATAGAAACTCTATTCATATTCATTCATGAGTGTGTGTGTATGTGAGAATAACATTTCACATATATCATCATCATTCATAGTGCTAAATTGAGAATAAGCTTTCAATACTAACACAATTACATTCTAAACATGATCATAATACATTCATTGAGATCACACACATATACTTCACATCATAATCATACATAAATCCTTCATAAAATTGCCCTTCAAGGCTATGAATCAATCTCAACCCATAAATCCAAGATACTACAATAGATAAGGGAATTAACATGATTCAATAACTAATTCATTATAAACATAAACAATTCAACATACTTTCATGATTCAATCAATTCCCAATCACAATTCACAACTTAGGATTTTGGGGGAAACATGCGTTCATAGAAGAAATTGACCATAATTCATGAATAATTCAACAATCCATTCATAATTCATCATATAAAATCTTTTGAAAACGATTTGGAATTGAACCCATGCATAGATTGAAAACTAGGGTTTTTGGGGAACTTTAGAAACTTGAAATCATATTTGATAAGGCTCCTTGAATGAAAATTAGACAAGGATGAAGACTACCATACCTTTTAGGGAAGAATTCCACACGAAATTGAAGAAGAAAGACTCCTTGACTCCTAGACTTGACCTTGAACTTGCTCTTCCATGCAGTTTCTAGAGAGAGAACTTTTGGAGAGGTAGTTTCTAACTTTAGTTTTTTGAAATAATGAAGTCTAAAAAGGAGTTTAATACTTTTAAAACCCTTATTATAAATTAATAAACCAATAATAACCATCCATTAACTCAACTAACTTAATTAGGAATTTACCAAACCACCCCTACACTTGGCCGAATTGGGGAAGATTACAGGTGTGACCTACACCCCATGACCTACGGACCGTAGGTGGGGTGACACCCCGTCCTGCTGGTCCGTGGTTTGGGGCTGTGGCATGCCATTTGGGACCTTGACCCACGGAGGTCATCCACGGGGTGTGGATGGACCTACGCGGCGTAGGTCCTATCCGTAGATCACTATCAATTTGGCATCTTTTTGGTTTCTTGGGGTCTTGGGAGTTAGGCTTTAAGGCCCTCCTCAAGGACCCCTTGGTTGGTCCTTGTGGAGTCGTACTTTGTCGTTTAACCCCTAAACCCCTCAACCTAAGCTCAGGACAACATTTTTCAACATGAGACCCCATAACAAACTCACAAACAAACTCGTTAGGCTCTAGCTTCACCTACTAGTTTTATGGGTCGTTACACTCCTCCCTCTCCCTACCTTGGTCGTCAAATATATATATATATGTTTATCAGTCACATATATATAATTATTTGACAAATATATATATACAATTTGATAAATATACATATACAATTCATCTCACTCCCCTCTCTCGCTCACCTCTCTCCCAATCTCGCTTGACTCTCTCTTCCCTCTAACATTTAGCTACGAACCAGAATTAACAAACTATAGCTATAGAGCATAATTAAGTTATTTTGAAGGAGCTATAAGCGAAAATTCCCCATAAAATTACGCGAATAAGCAAATATATACTAGTTAATTATGTAATATAGTTATAATTTGAATTAATTACGCCTCACAACTTAATTTTAGTTGTTATTACATCATCTATCTCTCCTCTCTCCTCATTTATACATATAGAAATTATAAAATACAAATGGGAAAAGGATTTGATATACCCCTCAACTTCGCCATTTAGAGTTGATATTCTCCTTGTTATGAAAATGGATCATATGTACCCTATTGTTATACAAATGACTCGCATATACCCTTTTCTTCTAATGGAAGTGAAGAAAATAATTTTAATTAATATTTTAATTATTTTTTGAAAAAAATATAATTCATATGGGGTATATTTGATCCTCCGCACATGTATTTTTTTAAAAAAAATTCAACGACTAATTTAAATTTATTATTTTGGTGATCAAATTTATTTACGTTACACTATTTTTCTTGTAAAATTTATCATAGATGCCTCATTTTTTAATTTTATTTTTACAAATACAAAAACTAAATTATAATATAGTTGTACCAAAATTAGTTTTAAATTTTTTCTTTACACTAAATGAATGAAAAAATAATAATAAGAAACTCGAATAATGATAATCTAAGAAGTCAAAAAATATTTTTTGTATGAAAAAGATTAAAACGTATCTTGAACTCTATTAGAAGGATCATATATATACCTCTAAATGAGCTTTTTTTTTAAAAAAAAAATTAAATTTAAATTTTAAAAACTAAATTTAAAACTAATATTTTCACTTTCGTTAGATGAAGAGTATATGTGAGCTCCTTTTGTAACGATAAGGGTATATGTGAGCCATTTGTATAACAGTAAGGGTATATATGAGCCACTTTCATAACGAGGGGTATATCAACTCTAAATGACAAAGTTGAGGGGTATATCATACCCTTTTCCCAATACAAATTATACATATACACATACAATTATATGATAGATATACAAATACAATTAGCCTCTCTCCACTCTCTGCCTTGTCTCGCTCGGCTCTTTCCTCCCTCTCTCGCTCGCCCCTTTCCTCCCTCTCCCAATCTCGCTCGCCATATATACAATTATCTGACATATATACATATACAGTTCGTCTCTCTCCATTCTATGCCCTTTCTCGCTCGCCTTTCTCCTCCCTCTCCCAATCTCCCTCGCCTCTCTCCTCCTTTCCCTATCTCGCTAGTCAAATATACAAATTTATATGTATATCAACCACATGTATACAATCAAGGGCGAATGTAGATGTAAATTTGGGTCACCGGAACCCGTGATCATTCGACTAAACTCGATACATCATTCGTATAATTCTTAAAATTATATTAAATATTAGCTAAAGAAACCCATAATGGCCAGATAATTCACTAGTGTGAGGGTTAATATTTAAGGTTGTTGTTGCGGGTTCGAATCCAGTGAGCACTCAGTTTGCCCATTATTTTATTTTAAAAAAAAGTCTATTTTATTATATTAAAAGAAATGTCATTACAACTTTAATTAGCAAGACATAAAATATAATAAAAATATATTTCAATTAAACGTCTACTCTTTAGCTCGCTAGTTTATTTTCTTTATAAATTTTGAAATATTACGGAAGTGAAAAAATTAATTTTAAATTAATTTTTTGATTTTAATTATAAAAAATCCTTGTAGGGGTATATTAGATCTTTTTTGCACATGAATTATTTTTTTGACTTAATTAATTAATATTTTTTGAGTTTCTTATTCTTTTTTCTTTGTTTTTTCTTTCACTTCAGTGTAAAACTAAGAGAAATCAAAAGAATGAAGTGCAATGGGAAAAGTGAAAAAATTAAGAAAAAATTTTAGAACAATTTTTTTGCGGCTATAATGTAGTTTAAATATTATTATTTGTACGACTATATTGTAATTTAGTTTTGTATCTATAATTTTTTTGGGGGGCATCTATGATAAATTTTACAATAAAATTAGTGAAAAATAAATAAATTTGACCATTAAAATAATAAATTTAAATTAGTCGTTTAATAAAAAAAATCTAAAATATATATA
>JAJOOO010034976.1:0-10109 GCA_029582685.1 Solanum piurae
ATTTTAATTATGATTTAGCTTCCGCATCAGTTTATTATCTTTAGTATGCTCATGATCATGCCAGCAGGGTTAGCTTGGGATCACTTGTGGTCCTAGGTCCCGTGTCCGCGTCTCGGGGGTAGTCTCGGGGCGTGACATAATTAGTTCCTAAGATATGTCATTTTTTCTATGTTTAGGACCCCCTATATTAGTCTTTTTACCCCCAAATTTCCCGATAGAAATTATTCTCTTTAAACTCACCAAAAGAAGAGCTCTCAAATATTTCTCTCTCTAAAACTTGAAGAAGAAGAATGATTCATCTAGGGTTTCAAGCTAAGGTTCCAATTCCTCCATTGAAGGCTAGCATTTGATAGTTTTCATCCGTGGATTCCTTTCAACCACGGAGTTCCTAATTCTCTCTATTTCAAATAGTAGAATTCCCCAATTGAGTTAGGGTTTTCTTCAATTAGCATGGGTTCTTATCATTATTGATTTAAATGATTGAATTATGATCTTCTATGCATGAATTGATGAATTGCAATGATTTTATGATGAATTCCTCCATTAACCCATGTAATCCCTATGTTTTCAAGTTGTTAATCATATGATGAGGGATTTTGAGTATAAATCAACTATCTTATGAAATTAAGCATGTACTGCAAGCTTTACATGTATTTATGATGAAATCCATATCAAACCCATATTTTCTAAGAGTTTATGATTGAAAGTGGGTTTTAACCTAAACAGGTAAATTATGAACTTATGCATTGTTTATGAGAATCTATGCAAATGTTTAACGGTGCTTTGAGAGTAAAGTACCAATGATAATGTTGTGTTGTGAAAGGATATTCTCACTAAAACACATAACTAGCATGATGTGAAAGGTTTTCTCACATAACAAGGATTCTTAGGTTGAAAGGCTTTCTCACCTAAATGAATCAAGAGTAAGAGCTATCCTAATGAACTAGTTTGGATAGGTTGTCCAAGGACACCTTTTCATGAGTAATGAATTCAAGTAAGAAATGACTATTCACTGTGTTTTATTATTTAAAAAAAAGAAAACAAAATGATGTTTAAGAGTCGCCACTTAATTTTTAAAGAAAAATCAAGAAAACTATTTTTTCAAAAGATTAAAAATAGAAAATCTAATGAAAATATTAAAGGGGGTTCGGGGTTCATATTAGCATTTCGAGAAGGGTTTAAAAGCACCTGAAATGCCCACTAACACACAGTAATCTAGTAATTAACTATTTGGCTAAATGATTTTAAGAAAATACGCATACTTGAATAAGTAGAGAAAGTAAACAACTTTTGAACTCATTTTTTCTTAGGGGAAAGGAAATAAGGATGTTACTTAAGCAGAAAAATACTAGACGTTTTAAAGTTAAATAAAATATACTTATTTGATTTTAATAATTATGGTTAATTCATCTTTTGGGGAATTGAATTAAGGAAAGACCTTAGAATTAAATAGCAAATAAAAAATTAAGCAAATACAAAAACAGATAAAGTAAAGAAAGAGAGGGCTTTGGGCCCAAGTCTGGTTTTCTGTCCGCCTGGGCCAGTACTTGGGCCTAATTTCATTTTGGGCCTTATAGCCTGTTTTCAATTGTCCTAAGATAAGCTAATTTCTTCATTGGGCTTTAGGCCCACTTCTTGCATTTGGTACCTGTCCTAATAACTAATACATAATAATAAGTAAGACAAAAGGGCTCCCAAAGTAACAAAATACAACTTAGGAAATAAAGGTGGGCTTTTGGCCCAATTTCTCCAAAAAGCCGATCTTCAGCGCTTTATAGTGTATACTTAATGTATACGGGCTCTCGGGACCTGTTCTTCAATTTTTACGGATGGATGACTCGATAAAGGTGGAATTTGAGCCTTTATGGCTCTCTCGAAATGCAAGAGAATGGAGAGTCCAAATGGACTCGAACGGGTGAGTTCATGCAAAAAATGAATAAAAAAAAGGAATTAGCAATTGATCAGTGAATAAGATCTATAGCAGTAATTACATTATGCAACAACATCAACTTGTCATAGGGTTATAAATGCATTAATATATGGATTATAATTGAGTGACCAACAACTTAACATAATAGATCAACAAATCCACAAGAAGAGAAATCAACAAATAGAACTAAAGCTCAAATAAGTTTCAAATTTAAGCAACGAAGATTATGATGACACACTAATGGAATAGAAACAGACTCCACTTTCAATTCCTAAGCTACATGAAGACCTTAAATATCATTGAAAAAAAAGGAGGGGCCATTATATGACTCTGATGCAAACAGTGAACTAGAAAAACTTGAAACATATGATTTCTACACAATTTCAAATACAAGATCACAAGTTTGCCTTCTATACAAAATGGAGAGCAAACAAATAAATACCTTCAATATGCTAAGATCATAGAAATAAAATAAAGAGGATTAATAAGGGACATATGGAGTTAAGAAAAGATCTAACGATAACATGTAATTTAAGAGAAACAAAACAGTCAGCTAAAGAGGGATTAAGGTCTAATTTGACGTAGTAACATTGTCCTTTTAAGTTTGAAACAATTTTTAAACAAAGCAAACCCAGGAAACGATGCAGAGGTCTGTAGCAAGCACTTTCAGATTCGAATGGAAATACGATACTAAAGAAAACAACTAGAACAAATACATTACTGCTAAAAGGAAAATAAACCTAAACACTACTACTTAATCTTAAGCAAGATTCAAACAAGAGAAAATGGTAAATAAGAGGTTGAGTCAAGATGGTCACTCAAACAGGCAGCAACATTCAAAACAGGCTAATTAGATCACTTATTTGCAGTAAAAAACAAGTCGAAACAATCTGAAAATTTCAGCATTTGAATGCCTCATACGGTAAAATCAAACGACCACACATCATGAAACCAAAGACATGAACAAAAATAACTATTACCTTTTGGGGTGCATCGCTCCGAGACAAGACGAGTCTTTCAATGAGCTTTCACATCAAATACGACTCCAAGAAGTCAACAAGAACGTCAAGCATATAAAAATGAAACCGAAACTTGAGTACTCTCTATGTCACTTTGTCTATTTTGGGTCCGTTTAACCCTGGAAACTTTATATTCAGGATTTTTCTTTATGTATGAGTTCTTGCCTCTATTAATGAAATATATTCTTCAACCCCTCTTTTTTCAACTTTTTTCCAACCCCAAATAATGAAAAAGAAGATACTATTTATAGATGAAATTAGGGCTGAAAGAGGGGGAGAATTCGGGATGACGAAATTTCAAACTTGAATTTCAAAATTCTTGAAGATAAGGTCGAACAGCTAGAAATTGTACCAATTCCAAATAGAGAAGGAAAACCGTTCGATTTGAGCGAAGGACGATCTTGCAAAGAGATGACTCCACCTAGAAGATTCGCGTACGAATAATAAGGCGACGAGAGAGGACGACGCGACTAGGCTCGAGTCGTATTTCTGGGTTGATTTCTGGTTTTGGGTTTTGGTGTTCTTGCTGGGAAGAAGAAGCGAGGTCGGGTCACGTTGGTATTGATGTTGTATGGTTGCTGGGTATTTTGAGTAGTGGGCTGGGATTTGGTCAATTGGAACTGGAAGGGTGAAAAGGTGAATGGGAATTGGGCTGAAGGAATTAAAATTGGGCCGGAAAGGTTTGGTAAATTGGGTTGTTGGAAATTGCAACATAAAAGCACCAAAATGATCCTTTAATTGGTTGGAAATATATTGACTAGGAATAATAGCCCAAATAAATATTGATTGTGACCAAATCGAATTTAATCGATGAGTTTGGTCAATACTTAGACAAGACGAATTAACACGAATTAATTAATGAGCTTCTTACTCTTAACGAAATAAAATAATTAACTTAATTACAAACTAACCAATTTAAATAACTCAAAATTATAACTATAGTTTATACTAAACTAAATTAATAAAATATTTTAATTTTAAAAATTGCAAAATCTTTCAAGACGATCTTCAAATATTTATACTATATATAATTATATGAAATATACTTATTTCTTAAAAACTATAAAAACCGACTGAAATTACTTAATTATTCTAAATCGTTTGAAAATTGAGAAGCTCGAAAACTAATCCATATCGTGGAGGGTCAAAATTGGGTGTCAACACCATGGGAATTTATACTTAGTACCGAGTGGATATTGAATGTGAGATGGAAGGTCTCCCATAGTATAGGCCGGGTTTCCAAAGTGATCTCATGATATGGAAGCTCCCCCATAGTAGAGGCGGGGTTTCTAGTAGCAATCTCCTTATCCCATAAACTATGTGCCCTAAATATTATGTTGTGCTTAAAGGGAGCTTTTCGGTCTTTTCTTAATTGTTCTAACCCAATACTATGTCGTTTTACCTTCTACCCTAAACCCTCAATAAAGGTTTTAAACCCCCAAATAACCCATTTGAACTCATTCTTCTAAATTCCAAAAGCTAGACCAATTTCATCCTCCTGAATCCTCTCAAGTCTGAAAAAGAAGAAGAAGAGCTAGGGTTCCATTCAAGTTTCCAAACTCACTATTTTTTTGGGCTTAAAGATTCAAGGTATGTTTGTATTAACCTATGGAGTCTTTTCCCCATAGGGTTCTTAAATCTCAAATTTTACAAAGATAGATTACCCAATCAAAGTTAGAGTTCCTTTAATCTTGATCAAATTGATTTTTTTCTATCTATTAATGCATGAATTGAAGTAATTATATGTTTTGGAGTTAAATTCATATGAACTCTTGCATGCCCTATGAATTTTAGACTATGAGCATATGACAAAGTTTATGAACTATGAATTATAAATTTATGAAGTTATGCATGTCCTTTCTATTGAATTTATATGAATGATTGAGGTCGCTTTGAGAGTAAAAGAATTGATGTTATTATTGTGAAAGACTATTCTCACATGAAGGATTCGTAGGGTTGAAAGGTTTCCTCAACTAAGTTTGAATCATTATTTAGGAGCTATTCTAAATGAACTCTAGCTTGTATTGGTTACTTAATTGTGCATTTCCATGGATAATAAGATGAATATGATTAATGATTATTCCGTGGGATTTATGCCTAGCACCGAGTGGACTAGCTGTGATTAACCATTTCCCATAATTATGTGTCACCATAGGTTTGGCTAAGATAGAAATTAGCTTGTGAATTCACATTAACTCAAGATTATGGTTTGTACCTTGGAAAGTAAGGACATCTATTTTCTGCGTGGGCTAGACACAAGATTCAATGTTATAGCTCACATGGTTTATGTCGGTTAACGACAAACTTTCGACAATAACAAACTAAGGTTACTTTCTAAAAGTATCTCACATGTGTTTTAAAGATGATTAGCTTGCATTGACCATGATTATGACTTATGTTTCTAACATGTTATCTTACAATTTAGCTTTGTCATTGAGTGTATTGTAAAATCCCCTTTCGTATGATTTTGTAACTCTTTTGTATTCCTATCATACTTAGTATATTCCATTTACTAATGACTACTTGTGCCTACATGTTTTTGGTAGGGTTGATGAGTATGAGATTTTGACTCATTTAGGGCTTTGTTTTCATAGTTTAAGTGTCCTCAATGCCTAATTTATGCTTTAAACTGATGTTAAAATGTTGATTTGCAGCAATGAAGGATAAGGACCAAGGAAAGAACATTACTGGGAAAAAAGAAGCGAAAAAGCCAAAGAATTTGAAGGAAGGCAATCCTGGTGATTGCCAAGTCCACTCAGCGAACCGCCGAGTGGCTCTTTAGCTCTCCTAAAGTTCCATCATGACATCCCTAGGAAAGAACCTACTTGGCGAAACAAATGGACATTCGGCAGACCGCCAACCGGATCGGCGACCTCGATCCTGATCGCCTAAAGTCATAGAACCTTGAGGATTTAGAGCCAAGGCAGACCGACGATGGACCGGAGAAAAGGGCGCGTCGCAGACTTTGTCGGCGACGCTTGACTTACTTTGCCTAATGGTCCTAAAGGCCAAAATTTGGGAAACTATAAATTGAAATTTAAAAGAAGAGTTTTGGGGTGCGGAGTCCAAATGTTTTTGGAGTTTTAGTTTTATATGAGTTTTTGAGTTTTCCATTGTAGAACTTAGAGCTTTTAAGACTTGGTTTTGAGGAATTTTCATTTGGATTTTGGAATTAAGTTGATTTGAAGCATTGTAGAGACTTGGGAACCATTACTCAGTTCATGGCTAAGATAATTTGTAATCGTTTCTTCCTTTTTATGATGTGTAGATAAAACCCCAATTTTTGGGGTGTGATCATGTGATTATTGACTTAATTAGTTTATGGGTATTGTTATTTACTAATTTAAATGATTAATTGAAGAGGGTTTAATCGATAGATGTGTATTAATCTATGAATTGTAGTTGCAAATGCAATTCTAACTTAGTGTTTTGTGCTTGCTTAAGAAAGAGGTTTTAGAACCAAGGTTTTCGATTAATGATTGTAGTTATTGGGTTGATGTGGGTTTAGCTCGAGAGAGTGAATCCTAAACTCGATTCTACCTATCTAGCTTGAAAGAGTAGATACATTAAGGTTTTGGGCTGTTTATATTGTTAAGCTTGTCGAGGTTCGAGAGAGCTCATTTGAATCGTAATAGTTGTTCGAGAGAAAGCTATTGCATCTATAGTCTAGCCTACCTACTGAGATTTAGCAATTGTTAGTAAATTTCAATTACCTATATAAAGAAATTAGCCTATAATCGATCATATCCCTAAGATTCCTCTCTACTTATGGTTTCCCCTATTTTCGAAATTGTTGTAGTTTCTAATATACAAATCAATCCCCCCATTTGACATTCGTGTCACCTATTATCTAAATGTTTTCGATCATTTCTATTCCTATAACCGAGTAAATCATATTTATAACTTCATAACTGAATTAGAAAATGTACTGCTTCCTGTGTGTTCGACCCCAACTCATTTGTTGGGTTTTATACTAGATTACAATCGCCTATACCCAGTATTGGATGAGGTGTAGTTGAGCGTTTATCAAAAAATGGTGCCACTGCCAGGGACATGTGTTTAGAATTCTCTTATTGAAGTTTAGATTGTGATCTTTTTGTGTTGTAGTTGAATCGACTTACCGTGTGTTGTGAGGTGTTTGTGGTCAGATGACAAGATGAGTGCAAATGAAAACACAATGAACCAACTTGGTCGCAAAGATGATATTGGTAACTTCAATCATGCCAATAAAGCTCAATTGGGGAGTGTAGATGCTATTCGCTTACCTCCGGTTGTGGGTCATGCTACATTCCATGTGACAAACACGATGCTACAACTCTTACATGTTAAGGGTGTACATTTGAACCCAAGGCCAAAAGGGGGTCTACCAAGTGATACCTTGGCTAACCCAAAAAATGAACCTTGAAAGCGTATCCACGTCGTGCCACGACATTAAATAAGGCGCTTATTAGAAGGCAACCCAAGCTTTAATGATTTTATTACTGTTGTTTGAATAATGGGTGTTGAATGTGCAGGTTGAAAAGTTCAAATTTAGGGAAAATAGCAGTTAGGTGAGCCAAAGATCCAGTCGGTGACTCGCTGAACAGGTCGGCGAGCTCAACGTGGATCGCCGTTGGGACCACCTAGTTTGCTAGGAGTTTTGTAAAACTCAGCGGGCTAAGTTACCACTCGTTGCATTTCCTAGTGGGTCAACGAACATGACTTACATCGCCGACTGGTGCGCGAACTGAAGAGTTTTAAAAGGCCAAACCATTTTAAATTCAAAAATCCCTTCACTTTCATACTTCTTAACTTACGTACTCTCACATCCTCTTTTTTTTTGTTCTCGTACTATCATTTTTACTATTGTTTGGGATCTTTTGCTCTGGGTGGACTTTTAGGATTACATTACTACCTAGCTTTTCAAATTCTCGACAATCTAAGGTTAGTTTTCCGTACCCCGCTCTATAATTAGTTGAAATCAAACACAATTGTCATTTTGTGGTTGTTATCTGTGTTAAATGTTGTTGCATTTATCGTGTGTTAGTTTGGTTGGCCATATTCAATTGAAATCATAATTATTTGGCCTTGAATGGTAATTTCCTATGTCGTTGATTGTTAAAATTGTTGGGTTGTGTTGAAAATGTTGTGGGTCTAGCGGGGTGAAGTCTGAGTAACCCTGAATTGTGCTAATTGTCATTTTTTTCCCAATGATAGAGCGGTTGACATCATTCTTAAGGGTAAAAGACGTTGATTGGCCAGTTTTTGCCAAATTGGGAGAAATCGAAGTACCCAGTGGGCTTGGGTCTTATGGGTCTTAGTTGAATTGAGTAGATCAATAGTTTAATTTTTATTTTGTGGGCTGCGGGATAGATTTTGAAGGTCGGTGTGAAAAATTGGCATATTAGACTATTCGGCAAGCTGGTCGAGCTCGCTGAAGTGGTTCGGTGGTTCGCCTACGTCTCCTTTGATCGCCTTTTATTTCTCTCTTTTGATGTTTTATGTTTTGTAACTTTCGGTGATATGCCTGAGTTTGCCGAGTTCACTCGGCGAATCGCTGAAGTCCCTTCTGATCGCCCTTCTGCCCTCCTAATTTCCATAATTGTTCTGTAACTTTTGGTGAGCTACTTCTACTTCGCCGATTAGTGTCGGCGATCCACCGAATGTCCCTGATCTTCACCGACCTATGCTTACTTTGGAATATTTTTGTGCTGGAACTTTTGGCGAGCCCATCTTGGTTCGCCAAAGGTATTCGATGACTCACCGAACGGTTCGACGAGTCTTTCTGCTACTGATATCTTGTGATTTTTTTTATTTTCTTAACTACATCTAACGTTTTCAACATTGTTTTGCAGGTATGGCTAGACCCAAAGTCGCTGGTAGATATCAACAGCCCATAAAGTGGGCACGTGGAATTATAATCAATGAGGAGGTTGTTGTTTCCCGAGCCCCGACTACAAAGCTTCCTCCAAAAGGAGGAAAGGGAAAGGGCAAGGGCCCAGTTCAGCCCACACTAGCGGAGGAGATCTTCGACAGTGAGGGAATTTATGCCACGTACCACACTCCCTCTGACAATGAGGGTGGTTCTGAGGATAGTTCTCTGGCCTCCATCTCCGAGCCGAAAAATGATCAGCTATTACATGCTAGTAGAGTGGAGCTACGCTCCAAGTCTTTAAATGATCCATCTAGGATCCTGGTGCCTCCGATGCCTACTCCTCCTACTCCAGCTCCAACTCAGACAGTGGTCCAGGCACCGCCAGTTCAGGGTCCTCCTTCCCGGTCACTCAATAGATTAAAGGCTAACTGTTCGAGGACCATATTAGAGGAAAATCGGTTGTCCACCGATGGTCTGGTGGAAAGATATCCTGAAGTGTTGAACACTCTGAAGTTCCACAAATTTGAGATTTTTACTAAACCCTGGGGCCTTACATTCGTACTTGGGTCTGGGATTTCTATGCGGCATATAGAGAGTTGGTGCCGAAAGGAAAGAAGAAGGTGAACATGTTTAAACCAATAGTATTTGTGGTTGTTCGGGGGAAGAAAGTGAAATGTAGATGCTCGGACATAAATGCGGTACTTGGGTGTTCACTGGACATCATGCACGACTACATTGACTTGGTCAAGAAGAAGACTCTTGAGGATATTAAGGGTTGGCTGGCACCCCTCCTCTCTGATGTCACTCTAAGGTGGATTGAGGCAAGTGCACCTATCAAGAAGAAGGACTTAAACGTTGCTGCGAGATACTGGTTCAGGTTTATTAGCAGAACTATCATGCCTTCCCAGAATGAGTCGATCCTCGAACACGTGAAGGCTGCCTATCTAGGGTCGATTATAGATCGCCATGAGTTAAACTTAGGGCTGCTCATTTAGAAAGAGATGGCCATGAGGGCAAAGAAGAGTCAGACCTCACTCCATTTCCCCGTACTAATATCTTAGTTGTGCAGGAAGACCCGTGTTCTGAGAGACAAGAAGATGGATGTGGAGGTGAAACCTGATACGCTCAAATTACACCTCCCTAAAGAAGCATAATCGATTATCAAGTAAAGAACCCAACTTGTAGGTTGGGGTCGATCCCACGAGGAAAATGGTTTAGACTTTACTTTAACCCACGATTATATTCAATTAGTCAAAGTATTTCCAAGAAAACAACAATTAATTAAAAGGGGGGGTTTTGTTAATCA
>JAJOOO010034977.1:0-11954 GCA_029582685.1 Solanum piurae
TGACCTAACATGTGTAATTCAAGAACTAAAGAAATACATAGCTAGGGTTCTGAAATTCATGCAATAAACTGAGCAATAACATAATAATCTGATTTGGAACATGTTAATAACTAATTCATGATGATCTGCTGTAATTCTAGAAACCCTAGGTTTATTCATAATAAGGAAATCAAGAAACTGACTGAATTCTAGGGACTCAATGGGCGAAAGGAACCCACTAGTGAAATCCCACATACCTGGTGACAAATTTCACGGAAAAATCCTTTGATTTCAGGGCTGAAACTGAAGAAAACTTGTTGCGTTCTTGAACTAGGGTTCTTGACCTCTTTCTCCTCTTAGTGTTCTAATTTTCTATGTTTTGATTAATGATTTGACTTAGGTAAGTTCTAGTTATGTTTCTTGGCTTAAACTGACTAAAATATCATGATTTAGGGTATAAACGACGTATCTTAGGGGTTAAACGAAATAGGAAAAGACCAAAAGATCCCTGATTTAATTACTGTCGGAGTGACTGACGGACGGGACTGACGGGCCGTTAGTCAATCGACGGTCAGTCGATTGGGTCCGTAAGTCAAGCCTGCTCGACAGGCCTTCACTAAAACGAGCATAACATTTTACTCGAAGGTCGGATTTTAACAAACTCGGTGGCGTTGGAAAGAGGATTCAATTATCTATCATATCATAGGTCATGGGACACATAATTCCTTTTGTTCTAAGAGTTATGACTATTTTAAGTTGACCCAATCACAACTTTCATCTAAATGGCTGCTGACCCTCATCTATGGTCAGACCTACGAACCGTGGATCGAATGACGGTCCGTGCTGATCGACTGTAGTTCATGTCGGAGGCTAGGTAAAAGAATCTTGATCCACGGACACAAACCACAGACCGTGGTCTGACCTACGGACAGTAGGTCTGTTCGTGGGTCGAGACTTAGCCAATTTCTGAGCTGGGTTTCGAGAGGGGTTGCAGTGGTGAACCACGGACCACCAGCACGGACCGTGGTATGACATACGATCCGTGGATGGCAACCGTGGGTTGCACATGTAACTTCTCAAAGTCTGTATTTTTGGTCTATCTAGGATACGGGGTGTTACACTGAGGGTCTAAAAAACTTCCCCCATCAGATGAGCTCATCGTCCTCAATGAGACAAAATCTAGGTAAGCCTGAATCTCCTCTTTGAACTGCCATAGAGAGGTTCATTTTCCCCACGTTGCATCACACACCTGATTTTCTTTCTATTGAACCAAAAACTTTGTTCTCTGATTCTTCTTGCTTTTTCTCAAAGTCCTATGATCATAAATCTTCTCAATCTGTTCCTCGAACTACGTCCGTACAACAAGAGGAGCACGCCTGGTAGCTGACCTTATTGGATATTTATCATCCTCATGAAAAGATTTAAGAAAACTCACATAAAATGTACGGTGAATCTTCAATCTTTTTGGCAAGTTCAACATGTATGCAACTTCACCAACTATTTTTATGACTTCAAATGGTCCATCATTTTTTGAAATCAACCCAAGATGAATCGTCTTGCTGCTGATTGTCTTCCAGATTTGGGGAGTAAGTTTAGCAACACCTTATCTCCAACCTGAAATTCACATCTGTGTTGGTCAACATACCTTTTCATACTCTTAGCTGCCTTCATCAAGCTATCTTGCGATTCATCCTGCATCCCTTGTTAATCACACCCATACCTATAAGCAGCATGACATTTAACTTGGGACTTAGATTTAGCGACTTCCCGTGTGGTGTTAGGTTGCACACCCAATACTAACTCAAACAAGATCTTTTCCATTGTCGATGACCTGTGCAAGTTATAATAAAGTTGTTCACTGTCCATAAATTCCACCCAATTTCTTTGACTTGTTATCATCTAGTGTCTGAGGTATTCTTCAAGCAGATGGTTGACTCTTTCAGTCTATCCATCAGTTTGTGGATGATTTGTCTTTGAGAACTTCAAATCAGTGTCCATCATGTTAAAGAGGGCAGTCCAAAATCGGCCAGTAAATCTTTGATCACGATCACTCACAATATCTAATGAAACACCAAAATTATTCATAACATGCTAATAAAACAACTCAGCAACTATCTCAGAAGAACATAAGGTAGGGGCAGCAATAAAGATATCGTATTTTGAGAATCTGTCAACCACAACCATGATTGACGCCTTACTCTCCACTTTTGGGAATCCGCTAATGAAGTCCATTGAAACTGAAGCCCACAGACGCTCCGCAATAGGCAAAGGTTGCAGTAACACCGCTTCCTTCTTTCGTTCCATCTTGTCTAACTGACATACTAAACATGACTTTACATAGGCCTAAATGTCATCTTCCATTTTTGGCTAGCAATAATTTTGGGATAGTAGTGTCATAATCCTTTCAACACTTGGATGCACAACATGAACATTATCATGTGTTTCTTTTAGAAGTTTTCATCGCATCCCATCATCTTAAGGAACCACGATTCTCCCGCTTTAAAATAAAGAAGATCATCCTCGATCCAATATCGTCTAACTGTACCCTCTTTCACTTGATCCATTAACTTAAAATATAATGAATCAAAGGCAGCACTAAACTTAATCTTATCAAGAAAATCAGATTCAAGTCTAGTAATTGCATAAACCGTAAAAAATACCTATTTGCGACTCAATGCATCAACATCTTGATTTTGATTTGCTGGCTTATGTATTCATATGTAGTCGTATTCAGCCAATATCTCCTACCATCTTGCCTTCTTCGAACTCAGCTTTAGTTTAGTTTTAAAGTATGTATTAGCCACATTTTCCGTCTGTCAACGAACTTCGTCCCAAGTAGATACACCCTCCATATTTGAAGATAATGGAGTACTGCCACTATATCCTTTTCGTGTGCAGAATGCCTTTTCTCCGTAGAATTCAACTTTATGTTTTCAAATGCAACATGATGCTCGTTCTGCACCAGCATACAACCAACAACATAATCTGAAGCATCATGTGTACCTCAAAAGTAACATCAAAGTCAGGCAGCAACAATATTTGTTCAAAAGCAACGGTCTTCTTTAGTGAATTGAAAGCCTTTTCTCTTCCCTCCGACCAACACCATTTCACGTTCTTTTTCATTAAATCTGTCAATGGGGCAACCTTCTTGGAATAACCTGCTATGAACTTCCAATAATAATTTGCAAGTCCTAAGAACGACCTTAGTTCCTTTACGCCACTATAGGTGCATGTCATTCAACAAATGCCTGCACTTTCTTAGGGTCCATGCGCACTTGGTTTTCGCTTACCAAATGGCCTAGGAATTTTATCTAACGACTATCAAACTCACATTTTCCATCTTGATATAGAGTTCATATTTTCTAAGTCATTGCAACATCCATCACACTAACACTAGACAATGTGTTCAATAGTCATATCGGATTAACATATGCAACAATTTCCTATCCTTTCCCATTATTTTGTTTATCCTCCTCGGCCAGAAGAACATTTACCTTCACTTGGTTCAGACAGTTCCTTGCCTGATGGCCTGGTTTCTTGCAAGTCCAGCAAACTTTGTCACTAATTTGCTTGACACAGTTAGCCGACGCAGCATTCATCTTCCCTTTGCCTTTATCATTTTCTTCCTGCCTGCGATTATCTTTCTTCCAGTCCTTAACATTCTTTTTTCGCTTCATATTTGACGAAGGAGTTGGGTCAGTAGAGGCACTAGTTGATCGAAAATCAATCAAAGCATCGGCGACAGTAGGTGCACTGGGTAGATCTTTGACCTTCTGCTTGCGTATTCATTTTGTGCCCACCCTTACATTCTAAAAATAAAATTATACAACTTATCTTCGTAATACATTTTGAATATCCAACAACACTAATGTGAATTCCTTCACATATTCCCGAATCTGAAGTGCATCCATCAACTTCTCCCACGTATCAACTCTGGGTCGGTTTGCACTTTCATCATTGACATTCTTTGTGCACCACCATAGAATCGCATCCCCATGAAAGTAACACACGACCATGGTAAATTTATCCGCCTCAGGAACATGGGAAGTAGCAAAATAATGCTCCAAGTCCCACAAAAAGTTTTCTAACTCCTTGGTCCAATGGACACTATCAAATGACTTTGGCTCAGGGACTCTAATATTAGAGGCCTCCCCACGAATGGGATTACAACCAGCGACATACAATCTTCGTTGTTCTTCATCAAACCAACAATTTGCAGCGTTGGTGCTTCACAGAAGTTGACATTCTCTGCCAATTATTCCTTAATATCTATATGATTTAGGCCTAACTTGCGACGGAAAGTTTCAAATTCCTATTTGATGCCTAAAATTTGCGTGAGTAGATCCACCAGATTTGGGTCATTTAGTCGCTTGTCCGTCATCCCAACAAAGGCCTCAAGCCTGCGTGAATGCTTTCTTAGTTCTACATTTGTCACCATTTTCGCAAGCTTGCTTTGATACCAGTTGTTAAGGGTCAACTTAAATCAATATAACCCACTAAGTAAGTCTAAACACTTAGACTCAACACATATTTTACTTTTTCACTCACGCTATAGATTAACTCTAGAAAAGCATACGAAAGTAGAACACACAATCATGTCAAAGGAACAAGTCCTAACTTTGTATTAAACTCACGCCACAAAGAAGTACACAAATAGTTTAGCCTTGCAAATAATTCAACCAAAGACCTTTTTTAAGACTGTTCTGCCTGTGCCTTTAAATAGGTCACATCACCCAATCACATGCCATACACATGCCCACGAATTTAGTTGATAAGCCCAACTGATAAGCCAAATTTAAAATTTAAATTACAAGTCTTATCTATAATGCTGACAAGTCTCCAACTGTTAGTAACTACCGAATTCACCCAACTGCCCATGCATGAGCGAGGCACACGAGAGTAGCCTTTAACTTTGGCGCCAAAATCCCCTTCAATCACCCAATCTCGTACTTGCTCACGTGCTAACTTGTTTACACACGACATTGTCACGATCACAACCTTTCCTTTTTGCCACGATCTTGTCACGATCACAATCTTTCCTTTTTGCCACGATCTTGTCACGATCACAACCTTGCCTTAGTCTACCCGACCCTTGTCATGCCTTAGCGACGTAATGCCTCACATGCCTTAGCTTTTCTAGTCCTTGTCATGTCTTATCCACGGCTTGCCTTGCATACCTTAGCCATGCCATTGTCAAAGTTTTATTTTATTTGAACTTAACCTTGACTGAAGTCGTTGGACCTTGACTAAGTTTATCATGTAAATCCTTATCCAAGCTCGAGCCTCTCGAACCATCACACCGAGGTTCTAACAATAGGTGATTAGATGTCAGGAGATCATAATCATAATATCAACCTTGTAAATCACTGATTGGATAACCATTTGATATTCATTGAGGATATACGACACATGAATTCTTAGTTGAGTTGTAGCCCTGTAATTTTTCAAATTATTGTTATAAACTAAATTGAAGTTGAACCATTGCTAGTTATTCTAATTCTTGCGATTTTAGTATAAAAATATCAATCAAACTCTTGTGGCACACTTGTATTAAATTGTGGGTATTAGTGAAATTTGATATAAACTAATTGTATGTCCTTTGGGTTCGATAATCTAGATCTCAAAGAGCTATTATATTACTTACACGATCACCACACTTGTGTGTACATTTGTGAGCAACAATTTTTTGGCGCATGTGTGGGAGACTTTAGAAGTAGTAGATAACTATTTTTTCTAAGTCTATATATTCAGTGTTCAAATGTTGACAACTGTTGACACCCAATTTTGACCCTCCCCAATATAGATTAATCATCGAGCTTCTTCAATTTTAAACGATTTTAAAATAATTAGTTTTATAAATTTCAAAAATAGTTTGCAAATTATTTAAAATAAGTTTTGTCACTTATTATAATTTTTAGACAATATTTATGTTTTACATATTTATGTATATAATTTGTATATTGTGTGAATAATCGAAAATTGTCTCAAAAATATTTTGTTTTAATTAAATATTTGGTTAATCATTTTAGTTATATAATAGTTTATGTTTTAAATTGTTTAGTTTATAATTAAGTTAGTTATTTTATTTCGGTTAAGTTAAGAAGCTCATTAATTAATATATATAAATTCGTCTTGTTTAAGTTTTGACTAAATTCATTGATTAAATTCGATTTGGTTACCTTTGAAATTTATTTGGCCTATTGCTTAATTACAATTTTAGCCAAAATCTATCAAATTGTTTTCAACCCTTTATAAGATCAAGAATTTTTGGCCACCTTTCAGCAGCCCAATACTAGTCAATCAACGACCCAAGCCTATTCCCCCTCAGAAAACCCACTCCAGCAAATACAATTCATCAGCCTCCTTTCAACTCAATCCTAGCGTCCCAGCCCACTCTTTTATTCTTGACCCGTCCCATTCTTCTTCCTCAAAAGAAACCCAACAATGTTCTTTTCTCCTTTTCACGATAACAGCAGCAACGCGTGCAACCCAATCCCAGACCCCTGCACGCGTCTCCTTCTTCATCACGCGACAACAACGGCATCTCCATCAACAAGTTCACGGCGTGAACTCGAAGACATCAACAAATACACAGCAATTCCAAACGGAAATGGCAAGCGGCGTTAAACAACAATGCTCTCACGACGTCATAATACATGGATATTGTCACGGCGTGAGTAAGCCAAGCAATACACTGTGATTTTCTTGTCTTCTTCCTCACGTCCCTCTCCAATATGTACCTGTAGCAGAAAAGCAGTCGCGTCCTCTGTCCTTGTAGCATGAGATCGAGCCACGCATACACTCGAGGACAATCAGTTGATCTTAGACCTACACCTCCATTTCAATTCGTTGAAATTGTGATAATTTTGAAATATTCTGGGTTTTTGGATAGAAATTTGGAATTTGAAATTTGAAATTTTCCTCATTCTAACCCGATTTTACTCTCATCTTCCCCCTCCTATATCTGCCCTAATTCCTCCTATAAAATCCCCTCATCATCTTCATTATTAGAGGTTAAAGATAGCTTATGTTGAATTTTTTTTTGGAAAAGTTGATGTGAATAGATACATAGAGAAGGTAGTTTAACAAGCTCAAGAACAAAAAATAGATCTAGGAATCTAGAAAAAGAAAATAGCCGAAAACAGAGAGGATATTTAGCTTTGGGTTCCAGTTTCACTGTTTGATTTTGGTCATCATTTTTTTGGATTCATCAGAGTTTGAAGTTGGTGGCGGAAGTGTCATTTCAAGTTCGTCTGTTCCAAGTTCACTGCCCAGAAAAAGGTAACACTCCTCTCTCAATAGCTTTCTCTTTATCTCTTCTCTTATCTCGTTCGGTTAATGTTTGAAAATCTCTATTCTATGGTTGATCTCATTGATGTGTGTCGTTGAGGTTTTGGATAGCTTGAATATGTTGTGTTTATATTTCTTATGCTACTTCATGATCTATTTTCAATGTTGAGTGTTTACCATTTTGGCTTTTTAGTGCTGTTGATTCTGTATTTGATCTTCTTGGAGTTTATGTAGTTGTTTTCCTCATTTATTTTTGAATGCCGAATCTGCCTTCTGATGTTTACAGTCTTCAATGATAAGTCGTTATTCACATTGGTTTAAGTTTCAAGATCAACTGATATGGTTAAACATATGTGGCGTAGTCGCATTTTTATTTTGACATCTTGTTTTCTCTATTGTTAAATACCATGGAATCACTTGCTATTTAGCTTAGTACTTTATCGTGTTAGGTGTTACTGTTATATAGTTACATACTCCAATTATACTTTGTTCTTTCTGCCTCTTTGTGATTATGATTGCTTTATTCAGTTATGGTTCTTCTGTTAAACCTAAGTGTGCTTAGTTGCAATTGATTTCCCTTTAGGAAGTTTTAAGAAGTGATGCTATTCTACCCCATTTTTTTAGTTGTTGTTTACAGGTCATCCCTTTCCCCATTTCCCCCCTCTTTTAGGACTCTATAAATTAATTCAAATTTTAAAATATTTATAAGAAGTTCACTATGATGATTGGAATATTTAGTTTATTTTCATTTGCTCTAAATTTATCTTATTATGCCATCTCTCAATTTGTCAATTATTCAAGATTTGTTACTGCTTAGATATTGGTGTTGTGGTTATATTCGGTGCTTCATAATTTTGTCCCATGATTCCCTCTCGTTGTTCTGTAATTGGTTTTAGTTGGTCAGATTAGGTAGAAATTTGTTTGAAGAGTAATAATACAGATTTTAAGTTTAGTTATTGAGGTTTGACTGTTATTGCCTATTGTCTCTTGGTTCATAATTGTATCTTGGTGAGTGATATTTCTCCTTGCCTAAATTACTCTATTCTTGTTGCAATTAGGCTTTAGGTGAGACTTATTTTCTTACTGTTTTAGTGATATTTAAGATTTTAGATAGTAGCATAGGCATTTTATGTCATTACTTTTCTCATTATTTTTCCATATTAAATCAAAGAATTGTTACTTATGATTTTTATTTGTGTTTGCATGTGCAATCTGCCTTGAGTTCACCACAAACTCTATCTCCTCTCCTTGCACTTTCTCATTGGGCCACGGAGGCCCAATTCCACCTTTATCGAGTCAGCCAGCCTTGAAAGATCGAGGAGTAGAGCCGTGACATTGACGTACAGGTGTTCAGAGCGAATCAAAGTGCTGGATACATATAATAAACAACGATATACATCAGTCGTATACGATGTATATTGCATTGAAAATGGGCTAAAAGAGCCCTAAATTTTCAGCTTTGTATTTTGTTATTATTGGCCTAAGCCCCTTTTATTTTGATTATTACTATCTCATTAGCTTAGGACAGGTACAAATGGGCCAAAATCCCCAAAGTTGAATTTAGGCTCAAGTGTTGGTCAAGGTGAACAAAAAATCAGACTTGGGCCCAACACCCTCTCTCTCTTTATTTTATCTGTTTTTCGTATTTTTTTAATTGTTTATTTGCTAGTTAATTCTAAGGTTTTTCCCTAATTCAATTCCCCAAAATATTATTTAACCATAACTAGAGGGTACAAAACCGAACCGAAAATCGAACCAAACCGCAAACCGAGTCAAATCGCATATAAAACCCCGACTAGTGGTTGGTTTGACTTGGTTTGATATTGAAAAAAAAAACCCGTCTATATTTGGGTTGGTTTGGTTTTAACTAAAAAAAATCAACCCGAGACTGAACCAACCCGAAATTATACATATAATTTTAAAATTTTATTTTATACATAAAAATATTTACTTTGATATAATTTTTAAATATTTCTTATACTTTTTCATAGTTTTTATCTTTTAATATATTATTTCAAGTTAGAAACTTAGAATTCAGAATGGTTCAATAAAAATTATAGTCCACAGATGTTGATAATTATAATAAAGCTTAAATAAAAATCAAATTAATACTAATGCAAAAATAAAATCAATTCAACATTAAGAATGATAATAATATTGAATATTTGTTCTTTGGTTTACATTGGTTTAAGACAATTCAAATACATAATCTAATTTTAATTTCCTTTAATATTTAGTCATGTAACTAATACTTATTAAACTTATTTTAGCATGATTTAGTACTTTTAAATTATGATCATTTTCATTATGACTTGTTAATTTGCAATATTTATTATTTTTTTGTTGGATATTTTAATGTCATTACTCATATCATATTTTGTGTTATTTTCTTAAGAAACACCTTAGATAGTTGTATTTTGGTAGGATTAAAGAAATATTTGAAGTACAGGTAAATTATATGTTTGTATGAATACTTTATCGGAAAAACCCAAAAATCCAAAAAACCTGAGTTTTATTGGTTTGGTTTGGTTTATAGATTTAAAAATTCGACACAAATGGTTTGGTTTGATAATTGAAAAACCCGAACCAACCCGGTCATGTGCACCTCTAACCATCACTTTTAAAATCAAATAAGTATATTTTATTTAACTTTAAAACATCTAGTATTTTCTACTTAAGTAGCATCCTTATTTCCCTTCCCCTAAGAAAAAAAATAGTTCAAAAGTTGTTTACTCTATTTATTAAGTATGCGTATTTTATTAAAATTGTTTAACCAAATATTTTGATTACCGTATAACCACATGTTAGTGGGTATTTCGGGTGCTTTCAAACCCTTTCTGAAATGCTAATATGAACCCCGAACCCCCTCTATATATTTTCATTAGATTTAATATTTTAATCTTTTGAAAAAATAGTTTTCTTGATTTTTCTTAAAAATTAAGTGGCGACTCTTAAAACCCATCGTTTTTCAGTCTATTTTTAAATAAAATAGAATGGCGACTCCGTTGGGGATTAAATTGGGTTCTAACTTTAAAATTAATTTATTTGGCTAATGTTTGTTTGTTTATTTGCCTATTTGTTTAAATTTCCGCAATATTAAACTGTTGCATTCATGACATATTTTGTCAAACGACACTTCTTTAATTTTTTACTTAAAGGACGATTATGCGGGTCGCAGTTTCTCGTTAATCAAATTATTGTCGGGGCACCCACCCTGACGAATGTAGTTGGCTACTGGATAGTCAACGGTCGTTAACTGTCCCATCCCAAGAAGTCCACTTGGGTCACCAATCCACTAAAAATAAAGCCATTCTTAGTCAAACTAGTGTAGAGCGAAATTCAATCCCAAAATTTAGCACATTGACCTAAGATGACCAAACACCCAAGGCGTGTTGGGCCCATTAGAAAGACCACCTTAAGTTCAAAACGGCCCATGGCTAAACGGACGATCATCCTTATGTGTTAAATTTGAAAGATGTATACGTTGTTTGAAAACTCATTGTTCCCTGGGGTAAATAGTAGATTATAGCTTAATCTAGTTGAAAATATAGTTTTACAAGCCACTAGTCTAATCAAAGACATTGGCACCCAGAGATGACAACAACTTCAAAATTGAAGGACCTTCCATAAAGGCATATCTTAGGATGGTGCCCCTGCGTGGGACTGACTATTTGTATCCCATTTCCCTATTATGTATCCCTATTCAGTTTATTCATAAAATTTGTAAAATTTGAGTTTTTGGGGCAATTGACTGTTTCAAATAATGTTATACATCCTTCAAATCGTTAGGCCTATCCTTGGCACAAAAGGGTCACATATCTGTTTAAAACGCGCAATAACTGTTTGTGTTACAACTGCTTATGTGAATATGTTGCTTTGTTTGAAGATGTTCTAGCCTTCTCTTTTGGAAATTTTCTAGAATCCTTTAAGCACAAGTATTAAGTCACTATCGAAAGTGCGTCAAAATAATCTTCGAGTCTTTAGTTTTCCAACAAAATTCGAACTTCACTGTCAAATCCTTAGTCTCCCATCTTAGAAAAGGTTGATTTTTCATCTCAAGTCAAAAAGGAAGGTCAAACTATATAGGACCTGAATTCTCTCTCGTGAGATACGTAGGCAGCCTTTTAAGACCCGGTCCCCATTTTTGAGAAATTATATCTTTTTCAACTCTTACAAAGAAATTAGAGTTACATCTCAATCGAAAATCAAAAGTACAACAATACAATTGACTTTGCCTCGACTCAAGTCGACTTTCCTTATTTACTAAGCTCAAAATCAAATTGACAAATTCCTGTCTATTTAGTCATTTCTCTATATATGTGGGCTAGTTTATCTTCAAATACAGTGACTCTTATGGGTGTGTTTGGTATGAAGGAAAATGTTTTCCTGGAAAACAAAGTTGATTTTTGACTTATTTTCTCATGTTTGGTTGGTGAGTAGAAAATATTTTTTGGAAAAGATTTTTAGTGTTTGATTTATGAATGAAAAATATTTTTGAGAAATATCTTTTATTTTTACTAGAGTAGAAAATATTTTTTGAAATAGAAAATATTTTTTAAAAACAAACTTAATTTTTTTTAGGAGGTGGGGGGGGGGTGGGTGAGGGGGGGGGTCGAGGGTAGGGATGAAAAATTAAAATTTTGAAGTTGAAAATATTTTTTAAAAACAAACTTAATTTTTTTTTT
>JAJOOO010034980.1:0-10368 GCA_029582685.1 Solanum piurae
GCGTAAAACAAATATTGTAAATTAACAAGTCATAATGAAAATGATCATAATTTAAAAGTACTAAATCATGCTAAAATAAGTTTAATAAGTATTAGTTACATGACTAAATATTAAAAGAAATTAAAATTAGATTATGTATTTGA
Source organism: Solanum piurae (assembly GCA_029582685.1). NCBI lineage: Eukaryota > Viridiplantae > Streptophyta > Magnoliopsida > Solanales > Solanaceae > Solanum > Solanum piurae. Next base: position 144 of record JAJOOO010034980.1, read on the forward strand.
ATAAACCAATGTAAAACCATAGAACAAATATTCAATATTATTGTCATTCTTAGTGTTGAATTGATTTTTTTTGCTTTAGTATTAATTTTGATTTTGATTTAAGCTTTATTATAATTACCAACATCTGTTGACTATAATCTTTATTGAACTATTTAGAATTGTAAGTTTCAAACTTGAAATATAAATGTATTAAAAGATAAAAACTATGAAAAAGTATAAGAAATATTTAAAAAATATATCAAAGTAAAATATTTTTATGTATAAAATAACATTTTAAAATTATATATATAATGTCGGGTTGATTTGGTCTTGGGTTGGTTTTTTTTAGTTAAAACCAAACCAATCCAAATATAGTCGGGTTGGTTTGGTCTCGGGTTGGTTTTTTTTAGTTAAAACCAAACCAATCCAAATATAGTCGGGTTGGTTTGGTCTCAGGTTGGTTTTTTTTAGTTAAAACCAAACCAATTCAAATATAGTCGGGGGTTTTTTCCAATACCAAACCAAGTCAAACCTCTGACTCTTCCTGATAATGATTCACATGTTCATCATATAACATTGATGTCAGTTTAATATTGATGTCAATAGGAGTTCCTGCAGGTTTGGTTGTTGTCATGCCAACTTCAGATATAAACTCAAGAGCATACTTTCTGTGGTGCATTAATATACCAGTTGATGATCTAGTGAATTCAATGCCTAGGAAGTACTTTAACTCACATAGATCATTTATCTTAAAGGCTTGTTGCAGTGTTTTTTTTTGTTTCTTCTATCAACTTGAGGTTGCTACCAATAATCAGTAATTCATCTACATACACAAGAACTATAATGGCCCCTTCTTCTGTTTTGTTGATGAACAAAGAATAGTCATGCTGGCTTTGCTTAAACCTGAGTCTAATAAAAGCTTCAGTCAGTTTATGGTTCCATTGCCTTGGGGCCTGCTTGAGACCATATAGAATTTTTGTCAGTTTACACACCTTCTCCCCTTGATTGAAAAAAACCCTGAGGTAGGTGCATATATATCTCATCTTCTAGATCATCCTGCAGAAAAGCATTAAACATATCCATCTGATGGATATGCCAATGCCTAGATGTTGCAAGGGAGACTATGGTCCTGATTGTAACCATCTGAACTACAAGTGAAAAAGTCTCTTTGTAATCTATGGCCTCTTGCTAACTATACCCCTTAGCAACCAATCTTGCTTTGAATCTCTCAACTTCACCTGTGGATTTATACTTCACCTTGTAGATCCACCTACAACCTATAGGTCTTTCGCCTTGTCGTAGGTCAGTGACCTCCCAAGTGTTATTACTCTCTAGAGCATGAATTTCTGCCTTCATAGCATCTACCCACCTTATATCTTTAACAGCTTCAGAGTAGGAGTCAGATTCCTTAACTATAGAGGTGGAAACAATGTAGTATTCGTATGCAGGAGAAAGATGATCATAGCTTATCGAGTTGCACATAGGATAGGGAACATTCTTATTCATGGAAAGAGATACAAAATCTTTCATCCAAGTGGGAGTATGTTTATGTCTAGTGAACCTCCTACAACTATAGATAGGAGCAGGGTCTGATAGTATCACAGGGTGAACATGCACTTCATCACCAACGAATAATGCAGGATCATCTTGTTGATCCACAATAATCTGAGAATGATCATCTGAACCAACTACATGAGAATGAGGAAATGAAATAGGATCCAAACTATGAGGTATGACATCTGAGACATCTAATGTATTTAAGAATACATTTTCTGAAACAGGATCTATCCATTTGGCAAAAGGAAAGAAATCTTCTCTGAAGGCTACATCTGTACTAGTAAAAAAGGACCTATTACTCAGGTCAAGTAGGATGTAACCTTTCTGAACCTCTGAATATCCCATGTGAACTGCAAGCCTGGACCTTGGCCTAAGTTTATCATGATCAGTCAATTGTTTAGCAAATCACAAGCATCCTAGAGTTTTGAGATGAGTTAAAAGAGGTTTACTACCATACAACCTTTCATAAGGTGTAGCATAATTCAACACACTAGTAGGCAGCCTGTTAATAAGATAAGTAGCAGCTAACACACATTGTCCCCAATACCTCAAATGTATGCTGGCCTGAAATCTGAGAGCTCTTGTCACCTCAAGTAAATGCTTGTGTTTTCTCTCTGAAACACCATTTTGTTGAGGGGTATAAGGACATGTTCTCTGATGGAGAATGACTATCCCCTTGAACATAGAATCGCATACTAAGTTCACAAAATCAGTACCATTATCAAATATCAATATTTTGACTGATCTACCAAACTGAGTTTTAACAAACAAAAGAAATTCCTTAAAAGAAACACCCACACACATCAGACTTATGTTTAAGCAAGAATAACCAAGTCATCCTGGAGAAGTCATAAAAAATAGTGAGAAAATACTTGTTACCATCAATAGTAGGGGTATTATAAGGACCCCACAGATCCAGATGTATCATATCAAAACAAGTTATAGTCTTAATATTGCAAACAAGAAAAACTAATCTTGTTTGCTTAGCAAGAGGACACACTGGACATTTAGTCACTGTACATAAACTTCCTTTATTCATAGCAAACATCCTTGCAAGGACTGATGAAAACACATGCCCCTACCTTCTATGCCACAATTCCATGTCTATGTCCTTTGCGTTGTTGACAACAAATGTAGCCTCCCCTTCACTATGTGCATTCTTATTTGTTAAGGGTTGCATTAGTAGGTACAAGCCTCCTTTTTCCTTACCAACTTCCTTCACCTTCCCATTGCAAAGATCCTGGAAAACACAATAATTAGGGAAAAAGGTGACTGAGCATCCTAATTCCTTTGTGATTTGACTGACTGACAACAAATGGTACTTGAACTCAAGAAGATGCAATGCATTAGTGATCACACTTCTTGCTAATAAAGCACAACAACCAACATGTGAGACTTGTGTAGTGCTACCATTTGGAAGATAAACAGGTTTCGACTCTAAAAGTTGTGACACTGACCCCTTAACCATCATGTCTAAATTGGAGACCATATGATTAGTTGCATCTGTATCAATAATCCACACCTTATTGGCTTCAGAAACAAAAGAGTTTTTACTTGTATTAGCAGTAGTACACACAGAGGCAGAAGAGACATCTGACTTCTGTTGTATCATCATCAGAATATGATCATACTGATCTTTAGTAAAAGTGCATCCTTGAAGTAGTTGTTGAACCTCTTTCTAAGCTTGACTGTAGTTACTCAGGAACTCCACAACATAATTTTATTCAGGATAGCCAAGGAGCCGCGTCTTCGTCTAGCGGCAGACCGTCATTTGATCGTGCTTGCTATAATTATGGAGAACCTAGACACATAAGGAGAGATTGTAACTTTGGGATTGGCACTAGGAGCTGCAGTTGTACCTTTACTATTAATATCGTAGTGCTGCTGATTCGGTATTATTCCCCATCCTGGAGGAGGAATGTGGGTGTTGAGACTATAGGTAAAATTAGCCTGAGGAGCTGGTGCATATTGGGTAAACTAACTGCTAGCTTGTGTGACCTGCCTCTTTGACTTGAAATCAGGAGGATAACCAACAATCTTATAGCAAAACTCTTTGTTATGCCCTTTGCATTTGCAAAAATCAAACACCAGCAAGGAATTTTTTTTAAACCTCTGACTCACACCTGAGCTATTACAACCTGAACTACTACCAGCCTTGGAGTACGTAGCAACAGAAGAGTCCAAGCCAATAGTAGTCATGCCCATGCTAGTGGTACAAGCAGCAACAACCTTTTGGTTTTCATCCCCAACTATCAAGCATAAGCATGGTTAATTGATGGTAATGGATCCATCATAAGGATTTGACTCCTAGTCTGATGATAGAATTCATTTAATCCCATAAAAAACTGGTATACCTTTTTTCTATTCATGTGAGCTACAAACCCCTTGGATATACCATAGTTGCAACAAGGAGCAGGTACCAATGCCTCAAACTCATCCCATAAACTTTTGAGTCTGGTATAATACTCAGAAATAGAAGCAGTTCCCTGTTGCAAAGAAGCAATATCTTTGTGTAGACTAAAGGTTCTAGATTCGTCAACTCTATCAAACCTCTCTTTTAGAACATTCCAAACACTTAGGGCAGTAGAAGCAAAGGCAATTCCACTAAGTAAGCTCTTAGACACAGAGTTCATTAATATACCATGTTAAATTAGGTCTTAAACCTAACTCACACTCCAAAAGCTAGCTCAAAGAGAGGAGAATTGTCCAAGCCTTATAAGGAGTCCACCTATCTCATTAACTACTAATGTGAGACTTTTTGCTTTAACACCCCACCTCATGCCCAGTGCTTAGCATCTGGTGCGTGGGCAATTTTTGACCCACCTCACGCCCAATGCTTAGCATCTAGTGCGTGGGTATTTTGGGTAATTTTTGGCCAACATGTATTCATCCCAAGTAGGAAAAGGAAGTGTTGCCTACTACTTTTTTCCTTATTTATAGTGGAACTAATACCCCTCCGATATAAATATATATATATATTTGCTAAGTTCCTCTTTATGGCTAGACCATCAAAGTGTAAAGAAACCAATCTCACAATCTGATTTGGAAGTATTTCATCTAAGAAGAAAAAAACTACCTTGTAGATCCAAGACATAAGATCTACTCCATTGAACCTGGGAAACTCTATTTTGGACAACCTAGCCATGGAGTTGAAGAAGTGCCCATGGACAGGAGGTCTTCATCCAGGGATTCCCACTAGTGGTTGGCCTTGGGACCGTCCATATGGCATCTGAGTTGTGGCTCCAGTGTGAATCTGAAAGGGAGTGATCCCATGTGTCCGGTAGATCCACCTCCCATAATAGGAGTATGATGCATAGATCCCCTCAGGGGTAACTGGAACTAAGGCAAAACCCCCATTCCAGTTGATTACCACCAAGGGTAACCATAGTTGGATCTTCTCCTATCTGAAATGCAGAGACCCAAGCCATGGGTTGGCTAGAATGGCTTGGCTAGAAGGAGTGTAGATCTCACCAGTTCGCTCTGTATCTTCATGGTTCTTCCCTTTCTCATTTCTTTACAACATCCAAGGACTCCTTCAACTTAGCAAAATACTTCTCATATTGTTCCTCTATTTGGTTCTGCCTGACAGAAAAGTTGGCTAACTGCATTATCATTCTGTCAAGCATGTCTTTGATGTCCCTAACTTCATTCCCTTTTTTTGTGTATCCACAAAGCTCAAGAAAGTGCTATGATACCAAATGATGCAGCTAAGCTAAGGAAAGCAATAAAATAGTAAAGAAAACAAAGAAAAAAAAAGAAAATGAAAAGGAGAGAGTGAAGGACAAGTTTTTCTCTATTTAGCTAACAATTCTCTGCATAGTTGCAAAAAGGACCATTACAGTGCTTAAATAGCCAAGACGTTCATTGGTGATAGTATGAAACGTAATTGCCCAGCATTGGATCTAAAGTGTCCAATCACTCAAAATTTTCGGGCAAATTGACAATAACAAAAAATGACTTTTAAAACCTATTATAGATTAAACTGACAATATGAAACTATTCCTTTCAAATAAAATCCTAACCAACTTAATGGCTAGGTGCAACCCCTCAAGCACTCAGTACTAGCTTCCCAAGCTTCCGACTTCATTCTTGCATCAGGTGCACTGCCCAAAATAGTAAATTAAATTAGTGATGCTTGACATTATATTCAGTGATACAATGCTCCTTCAATCAATGTGTGTATTTGAAATTGTCAAAGAGATAAAGTCAACAACGAACCAAGGCTTTATCTGCTCTGAACCCTTGTATCAATGGCAGATAGAGGCCGTAACTGCTAAAAGAAAATGAAGTATTCCAATGGAATATTTCCATTAAGTAAATTCCCTGTATTTAAAACATCAATTTCGATCTCCGTTAAGCGTTTTTCACTATGCGATTTGTAGGTATTTTGAACAATCAAAGGAGATTTCAGTGGAAAAGCGTGTTTTAATTTTGAACAAAATCTCTTTGAAAGTGTGATTCTTATTGATTTGTAACATATATTTTTCTATTTCAATTGGGAAAGGACCTTTGTATTGCACTTTTCAGTTATGCAGATATACAATATTCAGGAACACACTTATTTAGGCACGTGAAATGTCGCTATATACAAGATTCTCTTGAACACAACAACATTATTCACACAGGATAATTTACTAAATTACTCTCAGCTCTTTCTTAATTGAGTATTCAATGATTGTCTTGTTGGAGAAGGGAGAAATCATAAAAAGAATTATTAAACGTCTTTCTCAAAAAAAAAAAGAGGGACAAATATTTTGAACCAAATCGTTTAGATAAATGTTAGGACAAGACCACAATTGTTATAATTCCGATGCACGATCAAGTGAAACAGTTACCACATCTCATAATGATCAAACGTTGACAAATAAAGCATAAGATGCTCCTATCGTTGGCACATTTGCATAACTTGAGGCTGAGGAACTTAATGAAAGCAAGTAGAATGGTGCGCATTATTAGAGGAACATATGCGGTAAATGGTAATATTCAGAGGAACATATGAGAAACATTACTTTTAGCTTTCCTTCTTTTTGTCAAAGAGCAAATTGATGGAGTATGTGTTGCCTTTCTGTGCACCAACTTCCACACGTTTTTCACCGATCTGTATAAGAATAAATTGTTTAGAGGCTAATGAGATAGATATATCCACATCTTGGCATAATCTACTAAAAATTTAATACTTGTGAGTTATTTTATGCACTAGATCAAATCATGCAATAAGAAATTGTAGGCAACTCTAGATAAGAAGCATATTAAGTGCTCTGATGTAGCAGACCAAAGTACATTGGCAGTGCAAAAGTTCTTTCAGTATCATTGCATATAACTTAATTCCTCACCAGCTTGAACAATGTAAATCTTTAAATTTGCAAGTATATATAACTTTAAGTTTATAGTCCATTAGTCTCGAAACAGTTGCGAATTAGAAAGAACCAAAGTTTTGCAGAATAACTATACAATACCTTGTCCATAAGCCAATAGCCAACCGATGGCATATACTGCATCAAGTACATAACAGCAAGTACAGGCTGCATCAGTAGCCAAAATATTAGAGCTACTACTTACTAGTAGCCATTTGCACGAGTGCAAGAGAAATTATTATGAAAGAAAAAAGAGTACAGAACGGATTATGAAAGTTTTAATAGAGAGTATCGGAAGTAGGAGTCCTACTTATGTGAATTGGATGGGACAATCAACACTCGAGCAGTTTGTGGCTCTTACATATTCCATATTATATAGCTAAAAGACATTGGACACTGTAACAGGACAGACCTTCGACTAAACTAAATAAAGAGCTGATGTTGGTGTAGTATGTTCACTTGAAAATGATCACAAGTATATTAAAACACAATAGGACATAAAGAAAATTAATAGAAGCTATCTGTAATACCCCTACCCCGAGCATGCTATAAATATTAACAAGTATCGTGTGAGCTCTAAAGATAAGAGTTTAAGTACCACGAGAAAAATAGTTTCTCACTAGGAACATTCCCATCATATCAAAACATATAATATCATCATGGACATCTTATTACTTTCTCATTAATTAGTGAAAGGTAATAGGGTACAAGGGTTAACCTTATAATGCATACATTGTTTATATATATTAAGGGATATTTTTTGCCTATGTATGATAAAAATAATAATTTACAAGACTAACCGCCACTAATAATAGCAAAATACAAAACTATATAAGGTTTTGCTAACCTACGACATAATGGTAGTAGGATAGCAATATCCCACTTCTTGATTCTCCAAAATATCCTTATTGTTTTCATCCAATACATTAAGGAAAAATTTTAACATGGGTGAGGCACAACCAACAAAAGGTGTGTGAGGCTCACCCATGTTTGACAAGTGGCGTTGTGGTCCCACAAATAATTTTACTTTTCAACCAACGTTAATTTTTTGTGATGCTTAAATTTTTATGATTTTAAATTATCTTAGTACTAATAAAGTAGAATGATAAATGAGGCAAAACGTTAATTTTTTTAATCTCTTTATAATAGTTTGTCACACAAATTTTGTTGGTTGTGCCTCACCCATGGTAAAATTTTTGTACATCAAGTATATGGACTCTTTATTATTTACCATGTTAAGGATCCATGGGCTCCCATTTGGAATTCACATGGGAATGTTTACTAGACATGCATGACAGCATGAATCACTTAATAAGTAAATAAATAAACCTAGAATGTTAATTGACTTGGTTACTAAGTAATAAGATTCTGATAATTACATACTTGCCGACATTATCTAAACACCTCGTACCCATCTAGCAGACCTAGTTACCTAAACTGCCAATCGTCTCCTATTTATAGTAGCTTATGCAGGAATTAAGTCCATAAATTGAGACTGCTCCGGCAACCAAACTCCAACCTGTATGTTCTTTCACCATTTCCTTTATCTATATACTAGAAAGATTTGTTAGGATTTGGGTGTTTTACTGCATCACTAATGCATTTTGATCTTTTGGTTGTTCAAAAAAAAAAGATACCAAGCTAACCTTGTGCTAAATACATCTGCTGCATGAATTTTAATCTCTCACCATATTTTGTTCTTCTTGCCCTTACCAAGGATGTATATCCTTGTGACATGGATTTTACTTATACTGTTTTCTTTATGATGAAAGAAGAAGAATATTCAACGACTGATTACATCACATATTCATACAAAATAACATATTACATGAAATTTGATTTTAATATTTACTCCAGCTGACATAATACAAAAAATATTTTCCCATCAAGTAGAGTATCGACTTGAAAGTCCCCCATATTTAAGAATGAATCGCTCTCAATTATACGTAATATATGTGTGAATTGACCACAATAGTGGGATACTGAAATTCTAGTAACAAGTAATTAAGCTCGGATTCAAAGTACGTGTAGACCTAACCTTAGAAGAGCATTCCCTCAAAGAATATGAATATGAGTTTGAAATGCATTAAAAGAATTTCATAAATGTATTTTTTGCTCTCGTGCATGGGGAATGAGCGTGTACGAGTATCACCATATTTGTAAATTGCATGACCACTATTCAATTCAGAGGATGCTTGTACTTATTTTCATACTTTTAACAATTACAATCTATGACATACAAACAAGGAAAGGAGATGCAAATGATTTAATTTTCACATATGGTGATTATGTTTTTTCCTCTTTGTTTTGTCGAGGGTTTATCAGAAACAACCTCTCTACCTCCCAACGTAGGAGGTAAGGTCTGAGTATACTCTACTCTTCCAGACACACTTGTGGGATTACACTGGGTATGTTTTTGTTGATGATTACGTTGTCTAGTAAGCCTGATGGTTGTATTGGTGATGTATTGGGAGACACTTAAATAACTGAGTGGGTACTTGGACATACAGGTTCAATGCGCCAGAACCACACATGCTGGTATTGGATTATGTTTATCCAGTACATGATAGTAGTAGTGTACTTGGATTCATTTCGGGTCTTGCTAGCATACTCTATAGTCTATCCTACTTGTACGTTATGACTAGGTGTAGTTCCCAACAGATCAGGGAAGATGGGTTGGTCGCCAAGTTGAACACGATGTATTATGTCAGTGTCTATATGGAACTTCCCCAAGGTAAGATATGTTTATGACCTACATGCAACATTTGATTGGGAAATGAATGACTTTTAAACGATTTACTATATGTATATTATTATTTGAGATTTTTTCAATGCATATGAGGAATATGATTTTGACATTGAAGTGCATGCTTTCTTAATTACTTTTTTCACCCTTTAAGAGGTCTATGAAGCTTATTGAACTACTTGGTTTTAAGTCCCAAAGTTCAGCCAGAGAACACAGCTTAAGAGCCATCTTCTACCAGTGGCGAGCCTCACTCTTCCTCCGTTGGTGGTGGCAGTGTTTTGGGAAGCGAGAAGTGGAAAAAAGCGACGAGGGCTCGCTTCACAGAAGCGAGAAGCGAAGCGCGCGCTTTTTTTAAGTAAAGCGATATTTAGTATAAAAATAAAAAAATATTAAATAACTGAATAGAGGTAATATATTCTTAGATTAAAAGTAAATAAGATAGTCAATAATACTCATAAGTCATAACATATAAAGCAAAAAATCAAAAACATAATTAAATCACAAAAGAATCAAACTCCTATTCTTCAACAAGATCCTCAAACTCTTCAAGTGCCATAACCAAGGGTTCTACTTGGTCATCATCTTCTTC
>JAJOOO010034982.1:0-13206 GCA_029582685.1 Solanum piurae
AAAAAAAAAAAAAAAAATATTATTAATTCGGAATGAAAGTAATATATATTAAATAATATATTTTTAAAAAATATTATATTACATTTAAGAAGAATTACAAATATTAGAGATTTAATTCATAGCTTTAATTATATGAAAAATAATATGTTAATTACAAAATAATAGAAATAATAATATAATAATGAAAAAGTGAAATAGAGAGTGTAAATAGTAGTTCTCCAAATTTGGAGAACTACTATTCAACTCTCTATATATGGAGAATAAAGAGTGAAATGGAGGGTGGTTGGAGAGCTTATTCTCTATTTTACTCTCCAAATATAGAGAATGGAGAGTAAAATAGAGTGGGATTGGAGATGGTCTGAGTTAGAGTTGCCAGCTAACTAGCAGTGGTTCATCCAGTCTTTCACATTTCCTTGTTGAAGAAGTGTGTGGGTGATCCGGCATCACAAGTACCATTAGAGAGTGTGGTTGTGATGGATAGTCTCACTTACGAACAAGTGCCAGTTGAAATTCTTGACCGTCAGGTTTGTAGGTTGAGAAATAAAGAAGTCACTTCAATAAAGGTCTTGTGGAGGAGTCAGTCCGTAGATGGAGCTACATGGGAAGCAGAAGCAGCCATGAAGGACAAGTATCTTTACCACTTTCCATCCGATTCTGTTTTAGCTTCAGGTAATAGTTCCTATCCAGTCTCTCATTTTACTCTTGTGTAATTCGGTCTCAGCATTTTGTTCCTTCAGTTATTCTTGCATTTCAGCATATTTGCATGTTATTGGAACTCAGTTCAGTTAGATATCAGTTTCTAGCACTTAGTGGTAGGGATTTCAGCTTCTTCCCTCCATACTCAGCTTATTTAGACATCATTCGAGGACGAATGTTCCCAAGGGGGAGATAATGTAACACCTCAGACCACAAAAATGAAGAAAATCCTAGTCTTCAGAAAAATTGGTGCAAGTATCGATAGAACCACTCACGAACCATAGGTAGAACCACAGACCATAGGTGGGGTTCCGTCGTTAAGGCCCAAATAATTATGGTCTACAATCCCACCCACGGTCGACTAGTACGGTCTGTGGTTGGACCTATGGACCGTAGGTGAGGGTCAGCACCCAATTAGAGGGAATTGGTTGTTGGGTCAACTTCAAAGGGTCATATCTTCTAGCACAAAATGAATTAGGTGGCCCATGACCTATCAAATTAACCATAATTTAATCCTCTTTCCAACGCCACCAAGTTTGCTAAAATCCTATCTTGGAGTAAAAAAATTATGCTCATTTTAGTGAAGCCCTGTTGGGCAGACCACGAACCACGACCACGGATAACGCTTGGTAGTTCAAATGACGATCCGTAGGTCCCTCCGTGGATGGCCTTCGTCAGCTTTTAAGTTAGGGTCATTTAGGTTTTTTTCCTATGTGTTGGGGTCCTTAAAATACGTCATTTAATGCCTAAACTACATTATTTTACTCAGTCTAAGCCTAATAGCTTAGTCAGACTTATCAAGAACCCTCATTCTTCAAAAATCATCCAAACTTGGAGAAAAAAGTAAGAGGAAAAAGTCTACCAAACCTCCCAAGAACAAGCAGCAGCGTTCTTCAAAGTTCAGCCCCAAAATCAAAGGATTTTTCCATAGATTTCGTCACCAGGTATGTGGGATTTCACTAGTGGATTCCTTTTGTCCACTAGGTCCCTAGAATATAGTCAATTCTTTGATTCTAGTTATCTTATTTAGACCTAGCGTTTAGGGTTTGAAAAATCTTGGGGAATTATTATGATTTCAGTTGCTATAGTATCTATAATCAAAATTTCAAGTTTTTTTGGAAACGTTACTTAATTCCCTATATGAAATTCAGAACCCTAGTTGTGTAGATTCTCTTAGTTCATGCATTGCACTTGCAAGGTCAGTTGAACATATATTCATGCTCCAGATTTTGAATGTTACATTATCAGTATATAAATGTTGCATTCTCAGATTGCATGTCAGTATTTTGAGCCATTCAATATTTCAATTACATTTCAGTCATATACATATTCAGTTAGGAGTAAACTTAGCACCGAGTTGGACTAGGGTTCTGCATACCCTCATAGTCCCAGAAGTACGTGCCCCTTAAGAGTATAAGTCCCCTCTGTTGGGCATCAGATTTAGTGATCATACCATTTATGCCTTTATACCCCTAGCAAGGTATATTGGGTTCTCTCGATGGGGCGTATACATCGGGCTCCACACTTAGGTCATGTGGTTTATGGTGGTTAATAGTAGCTTTTGCAATCAGACTCTTGGTGCATTTGACCGAGTTTTCAATATATACTTCAGTATTTAGTTTAGCATGTCATGTTCATGATTAGTACTTGGTCATTGCATTCAGTTTAGCTCTCGGTTATCTTTTCAATATTTTCATTCTCGCTCAGTTTACAGTATTGCTCAGTTATTCCTTGTTCAGCTTATATATGTTTGTTCAGCTTAGTATCTATATATTGCATGCTCATTATATTCAAAGTACTGACGCATACTCTGTGCTACATCCTTTTATGATGTAGGTTCAGGTACTCAGCATCCAGATCACGATTAGGTCAATTCTCAGTCCGCGCTCAGTAGCTTCAGTGGTGAGTCCTCATAATCCAAGGACAATAGATATTCTTTCATTTTAGTATTTACTCTTACTTTTTAGTTTTGTTAGAGTTAGCTGGGGGAGTATGTCCCAGTAACTCAACTCAGTTAGAGGATTTTCAGACATAGTAGTAGAATCAACTTGAATTGTTAAGTTTATCTTTCAGTTGTTATTAAACTCTTAGTATGGATTATACATTTAGACTAGTTTGGGTCTCCTTATTTTCCAATTATTTATTGATTTAGCTTCTGCATAGTTCATGCTTTACTTAGTTATTTTCATTATGCTTATGATATGCCAAAATCAGGATTAGCTTCGGCTCACTCGTGATCCTAGGTCTCGTGTTACGTCAAGGGGGTAGCCTCGGGGCGTGAAAACCATTGACTTGAATAGTGCTCTTGATTTAACGATATGTGTGTGTGATTCCAATGAGGTAAATTTGAGTTGCATAAGTCATATGTGAACTCTTAGCATCTCATTGTGATTGGCCGATTGTTGAAATGAATCTTGTGATGATCGTTGCACGCGAGCTAAAATTATAGAGTATTGTTTGATGATTGTGTCGAAGGACATGTGTGGTTAGATTGCCTTGAAATATATGCTTTGTAATACCTAGAACTTTCCCCGTTAGTCCAATTGACTAATGTAGGCGACTGATAGAGATGATCTTAGGCAAAATTGTGGAGACTGAACCAAAATTGCTATTATGCATCTTTGTGACCATCTTGTGAGAGTGTGAACCTTTCTTGGCCCCATTTGAGCCTACCCTTTTCTTTGGATGAAACTTGAGCACATTTGACCTCTTTCCTTCCCACCTAAAACCTTCATGAAGCATTGGTCCTTTTGAATAGCCAACTTAGGCCAAAAGCCTAAGTTGGGGGTGTGGTAAAAAAGGGAGGAAATTTGAGAAATTCAACCTAGAATTGTATTGAAATAGATGGAACCCCTCCATATAAAAAAGAGAGAAGAAAAGCGAAAAAAGAAAAAGATTGAAAAAGAAAAGAATTTTTGAAATAAAGTTTGTACAATGGAGAAAATAAATGGGGTATCCAATGAATCATGCTTAAAAGAACATAGGGTGGATTGTGAAAACCAAAAAGAGTGATAGAAAAGGAGAAAAAGTGAAATGTTGGCCATGCTTCTTGGAGGTATAAGTCACTAAGCCAAAATTATCATACATTTACCCTCAGTCCCGTTACAAGCCTTGAAAGACCTTTGTGAACTTGAGTGAGGTGAAAGTAGTGTTGGTTGGATAATACGGGCAAGCCTCTGGGTGGAATCATGCATGTGTTTATCTTTGAGAGTGGGAGAGTTGCTTTTGATTCCTTATTTCTGAAATTTTGATAAGCTTTGTGTGAGCAAGGAATCATTCTTGGTGTGAGGGAATTCGAATACTTTTGTTCAACTTGAATTTGTATTTGAAGTAAGTATTGTGAGCTTGAGTTCTATTTAATGATGGCTAGTCACAGTTTGAAACATGTAGTGCACAATTGATCATTGCATGGGTAGATTGAACCTCATGTGCATTATTATTGAGTCTTGAGTAGCACTATTTGTAGACATCTCTATTGAACTGATTGATCTTGTGTTTTACTTGAGGACAAGCAAATCTTTAAGTTGGGGGTGTTGATGAGTCGGGGATTTCAACTCATTTAGGGCATAATATCTAGAGTTTTAGTGTCCTCAATGCCTATTTTATGCTCTAAACTGATGTTTAAATGCCAATTTGCAGCAATGAAGGCAAAGGAGCAAGGCAAGGTCATTACCAGATAAAAAGGAGCGAAAAAGCTGAAGAAAAGAAGGGCTGATGATCACCAAGACTACTCGGCGAGTCACCGAGTGGCTCTTCAGCTCGCCAAAAGTTACAGCAGGCCAGCCCTGGAAAAAGTCAACTCGGCGATGGAAAATGGGTTTTCGGCGAAGCATCGACTTGATCGGCGATGGAGATTCTGATCGCCTAAAGTTACAAAAGAGGAATGGTGAAGAATCAAGTCAAGAAGGTGATGTAAAGGGACATTTGGAAAAAAATTGGGAACATATAAATGCTATATTTTAAAAGAGAGTTGAAAAGTTCCAAAGTTTGGAGGGATATTTCCGAGATTTTGAGAGTTCCTACATTGGGGTTTTAATCCCTAACACTGTTATTTGAGTTTTTGAGTAGAAATTTAGAGTTGGGTTTGTAATTTGAACTAATTTTGAGCATTGGGAAGACCTGCAATTTGTTACCCAAACTGATGGATAACATAGTCGATAACATTTTCTTGCTTTTTATGATGTTTGGCTAAAACCCCTAATCTTGGGGGTGTGATTATGTGATTAATTGTTTAAATTAGCTTATGGGTGTTACTAGTTACCAATTTGATTGTTGATTTGAAGTGAGTTCAGTTGGTAATTGAGTTTCAAATTGATGAATTGTAGTTGCAAATACAGTTCTAGCTTAGTATTCTAGACTTGCTTGAGAAAGAGGTTTTAGAATTAAATTTATCACTTGATGATTGTAGCGATTGGGTTATTGTGGGTTCAGCTTGAGAAAGTGGGTCTAAATTTGATCCGACCAATCTAGCTCAAGAGAGTAGATTAATTGAGGTTTTGGGATGTTCATATTTGTTAGGCATGTCGAGGTTCGAGAGAACTCACTTGATTCTTAATAATTGATTGAGAAGTAGCTATTACACCTAAAGTCAAGCCTACCCACTAAGATTCAACATTTTTTTAGTTAATAATAATCACCCGTATAACGAAATTGGCATTTAATCGATCACATCCCCAAGGATCCCTCTCTACTTGATTACCCCCGTATTTTCATAGTTGTTAATTGTCACTTTCATCCCCCCAATTGACATTAATTATTAAACCCCTTCCATTTAATTTAATCATTTCGAAAATGTCTATTTCTATAATTGATTAGAACACTCCTTTCACTTCGTAATTAAATTCTCTATCATATCACTCCCTTTGGGATCGACCCCAACTCTTTGTTGGGTTTATACTTGATTGCGACCACCTAGACTTAGAATTTGATGAAGTGTAGCTGAGTGTTATCATCGACAAAGAAAGTATGCATCTGTGATGCATTGAATTTTAAAAGGTGAGCCCAAATTCCTTCACCAAAAGTGACAAAGTGTTGAGCAACGATAAGGGTCAAACTAGGCTAACAGGGTGGACATCGGCAAGCCACTGGTCGTGAAAGGGGAACTTCATCGAGTTCGCCGATTTGGGCTCAAACACCTAAAGCCTAAGGCTGAGAAATGTCAAGTTGATTGATGGAACGAAGATCTAATGATCATGCTAGACGAGCCCGACTAATGTTGCCAAAAGGGATGCAAGCGGCATTTTGGATTAATTTTTAGGAAAACTATAAATAGTTCTAATGAGTGAGAAAATGTATCTTTAGCCTAATCTAACTTTTTTTATATTGAACAGTAGACTTTTTAGTTCCTCTCTTAGTTTCTAGGTTTTTAAATACTCTCGTAATAGACATTTTAAGGTTGAAATTGAAGTGGGTGTTGAAGATTCTATCTAATTATCAACACATTAATGGCTGAGAACATTATGGGTCTAATTTATTTCCTTTTTATGATGCTTGGCTAAAACCAAAAATCTAGGGGTGTGATTATGTGGTTTGGTGTTGATTTAATTTAGTGGGTCCTTTGCCTTGCTCTTCTTTATTGTTGTTCATTCATGGATTTGAGTTATTTATCATGGGGTTTAACTTATAAGTTAAGATGGACAACTTAATCCTAGCTTAGATGTTTATTTGCTACTTGAAAGAGATCATTTAAACTGGTTATATAGATCAATGCTTGCAATTTAAGGTTGATTTTTGTAGTTTGCTTGAAAGTGGGATTATGGTTCAATTCTATTTTTCAAATCTGCTTGAAAGAGAATTTTTAATAAGTTAATGGGTTGTTTTGTGATTTACATAGATAATACCAAAAGAATATTCTCTGATATTATGCTTTGACATTGAAAGAGGAATAGTATCATTGAAGATTACCTAGCTTAAAATTGTTTTGTAGTGTTATAGAGCCAACACTTGAACCCCTACTTGACATCAATACCAATCCCATACCCCCATAAATTGTCTCTTACCTGTGAAAACCTTGAATTTTTTAGCATGATGATTTAATAGAGAATGATTTTATATATTCATGTGTAGTGTTGTAAATAAGTGTAATTATACAAATTTGTTGAAGTAATCATAGAGAATAATATTGTGAAAGAATTGAGTACTTGGAGGGATAGCATAGCATATTTAAGGTGATTTGAATGGGAGATTGTAAGGGATTGAATTGCTGATCTTTAGCGATAGGAATAACGGATCTTAGGGACGTTTAATTTGAATACTCTCTATATAAAGTAAAGACTCTCACTTTGAGAGGCATTTAGCAAAATCTTGACATGGTACTGGAGACTTCTCTTGGTTGTCTTATTTCATAGAATTTTCTTTTCGAAAATCTTTCTTTTGTTGACAATTCATCCACAATTAGTCCTTAGCGCCTAGGACTCTTGGTCTTGATCATTCTAGTTGTTTTCTTGAGTAATTGTATTTCTAGTTTTTGTAGCTATTCAAAAGCCTGAATTCACATCACTTTGAATACTTCAGTGTTCTTTTCACCGTAAATAATTATTCTTCATGGGAATTTCAATTTCAATTTTTTGTCACCGGAAAAGAACTATGGGTTCATATAGATGGTTGTGATCCTGCTCCTATAGATCCTACCAAGTTAGGTGAATGGAAGATTAAAGATGATCGGGTGATGCCATGGATTTTAGGGTCAATTGACCCTCTTATTGTTATTAATATATAGCCTAAGAAAACAACTAAGGCCTTTTGGGATCATTTACAAAAGGTTTACAACCAAGATAATAGCACAAGAAGCATTCAGTTAGAGTTTAAAATTGCTAACTACTCTGAACGAGGTCTCTTTGTTAAGGATTATTATTCTGGATTTCCGAACTTATGGGCTAAATTTATAGATATTATTTATGCCAAAATACCTTCTAATCATTGTTTGCAATTCAGGAAGTTCATGAGCAAAGCAAGCAAGTTCATTTTTTTATTAAATTACTGTTTGAGTTTGAGATTGTTCGCTCTAACTTGATGAACATGATCCATCTCCCTCCTTTGATGTTTGTTTTAGGGAACTACTTTGTCAAGAGCACCATCTTGTCCTACAAAATGCTTACAAGAAAGAAAATGATGTCAGTGTTGTATTTGTTTCTCAAGGTAAAAGAAAGGGCAGGGATATGACTAGAACTCAATGCTACAGTCGTAAGGAATATGGTCATATTGCTAGAAACTGTTGTAAGAAGCTCTATAACTATCGTAAAAAAGGACACATTAATAAAGAATGTCCTACACGCCCTTAAAACCATAGGGTAATATCTTTTCAAGCTGGGATAAATGGTTCCACTATTGATAACTCATCTTCATGATAAGCTCTTACTCTTGAAATGGTATAATTGATCATGTCAGCCTTTTCAAGATTGGGATTACAAGGTATTAATGTTACATCTAAATCTTTTATTGTTGATTGGGTGTTTCCAATCAAATGACCAACTCAAAAAGCAAACTAAAAATGGTGGTGAGTATCAAGGTCTATCAAAAATATAGATTGCAAATGGTAGTATTTTACCCATTACCAAGGTTGGGGATCTTACTCCAACATTCAAATATGCTTTTCTTTGACCAAAGCTCTAAGTAGTTTTATTTAAGTTGGAATATTGGTCGATAACAATTGTGATGTGAATTTTTCTTGTAATTGTTGTCTTGTGCAGGATCATGTGTCAGGGATGATAATTGCAAAGGGGCCTAAAGTTGAAAGATTATTTCCTATACACCTTTTCATTCTCATGTTCTATCATTTGCTTGTACTTCTACAACTAACAAGAGTGAGCTTTGGCATAAGCGTCTAGGACATCCAAATTCTATTGTGCTGTCTCATTTATCTAATTATGGTTTATTGGGGAATAAAACTCAATTTTCAATTGCTTCCATTGATTGTTCTACTTGTAAATTAGGCAAAAGTAAAACTGTTCCTTTTTCTAAATTTAGTAGTCGTGCTACAAAGTATTTTGTTGTTCTTCATAGTGATGTTTGGTGAATTTCATCAATTGTTTTTCATGCTCATTTCAAGTACTTTGTGACATTCATAGATGATTATAGTCGGTTTACATGTGTGTACTTTCTTCTATCCAAATATGTGGTATTTTCCATGTTCAAGACATTTTTGTCTTTCATTGAGACTCAATCTTCTACGGGCATCAAATTATTAATATCTGATTGTGGTGGAGAATATGTGTGTTATGAATTCAAAAATTTATAACTTGAGAATGCAATTGTCTCACAAAGCTCTTGTCCATATACACCACAACAAAATGGGGTTCCTAAGCTGAAAAATCGGCATCTTTTAGATGTCTCTCATACTTTATTTACTGAATCCTCTATCCCATCCAAAAATTGGGTGGAAGCATAGTCTATTGCTATCAATTTAATTAATCTACTACCATATAAATTTCTAAATCTTGAGCCTCCATATTATCGTCTTTATCACCAAAATCCTAGCTATGATAATTTTCATACATTTGGTTGTGTTTATTTTATGCATCTACCTCCTTCTCACCAAAATAAACTTTGTGTTCAGTCTACTAAAGGTACTTTTATGGGTTATAGTACTTCACAGAAAGGTTTTATAATCTATGATCCACGTTCTGATAAATTTCGTGTTTCTAGAATGTTGTTTCCTTTGAAAATTAGTATTTCTTTTCTACTCACGACGAGTTATCATGTGTTTCTCCTCTTCTTTCTACTTTTGAAGATTTTTCATCTTCTTTTAAGTGGTTCGAACTTGGATTTGTGTATGAACGGCATCGGCCAACTCTACCCCATCCTAAAACTGATCCGCCACTTGAGACTACATTATAACTAGAATTTTGAATTCTTCAAGGTCTAATCCTCCTGAGCCTACTTGGTGATCTACTAGAGTATCTCGTATTCCTAATTGGTATGCCTTTTCTTCTACTTTATCCACCATTTCTATTCTAACTTGTTACTCACAAGTTTCCAAGGATGAATATTGGCCAAAAGCAATGGATGAAGAACTTTTGGGCCTTAGAGAAAATAACACGTGGGACAGTGTTTCATGGCCTTCAAATGTCCGTCAAATTGGATGTAAATGGGCATATTAAAATAAATTTCATTCTGATGGAACTCTTGATCAATACAAAGTTTGGTTGGTTGTTCTTGGTAATAAATAGGAGAAATGATGTGGACTATGAAGAGACGTTTGCACCAGTAGCAAAAATGTCTATGGTGCGAACAATTATTGCCATTTCTTTTTCACAAAATTGGTCTCTTCATCAACTGGATGTCAAAAATATTTTTCTCCATTATGATCTTAAAGAATATATATATATGAAACCTCCACCTAGAGTTTTCTCATCACCTACATGGGATGAATGCAAGCTCCCCAACATCTTCATTTTGTGACAGTTCCTCGCTTCATTCATTATGTTCTAGGAACATCTACTCATGGATTATTCTTTCCTAGTTGTTCTACTATTTATCTTACTGCTTTTAGTGATTCTTAAAAGGTGGGATTTCCTAATACTCATCGTTCAATCACAGGTTGGTGCACATTTCTTGGAAAATCATTTATATCTTGGAAGAGTAAGAAGCAAGATTTTGTATCAAAATCATCAACAAATCATGAATATCGATCTATGTCTACTACTTCCACTGAGGTTGTATGGCTTTGTGGATTACTTTATGAGATTGGATTTTCTCAATCTAATCTTACTCTTCACCATTCTGATAAAACTAGTGTTATTCAAATTGCTACTTATCTAATTTATCCTAAGAGGACCAAATACATCAAAAAAGAATGTCAATATATAAGAGAGGTTGTAGATAAAATAGCCATTACTCTTCCACACGTGTCCAAATGTCTTCTGATAGCGTATGCATTTACAAAATCCATGGCATGGCAATACCATCATTTTTTTCATGCAAATAGATGTTTCTTGATTAAATAGCATCAATTTAAGAAGGATGTGAGCATGATGAATTTATAAAATAATTGTATATATTAATGTATATAGTGTTGTAAATAAGTGAATTTATACAGATTTGTTGCAGTAATTTTTTAGAATAATATTGTGATAGTATAGAGATTTAGAGGGATTTGAATGGAAAATTTTGAGGGATTGAATATCTGATCTTTAGAGATAGGAATAATGGATCTTTAGGGATGTTTAATATGTATACTGTCACACCCCGAGATTAACCCCTAGACGAAATACGAGACCTAGGATCATGAGTGACCCCAATCTAACCCTGAGTCTGGCATATAACATGCATAGTGAAAACATAACCAAGTAAATCATGTACTATGCGCAAGCTAACATAGTGGATATGTGAGATGGAGAAATAGGTAAGTGTTGAAAACCTTGCCAATGCAATAAGAATCTGACTATGGGAGGTCCTATTAACCAACATAAACCATGTGAGTTAAACGTGGAGTTCAATGTATACGCCCCATCGAGATGACCCAATATACCTTGCTAGGGGTATAAAGGCATGATTGTGGCAATCACTAAAACTGATGCCCAACAAAGGGGACTTATAAATCTACACGAGCACGTACATCTAGGACTTGAGGGTACACTGAACCCTAGTCCACTCGGTGCTAAGTCTGAACCCAACTTAATATATGACGTTAAAATGCACTGAAATACTGAGTAGCTCAAACTACTGACATGCTAACTTACAATGGAACATTTATATATTGACAATATGACATTTCAATTCTGAAGCAAGACTTTATATCTGATTTTCCTAGCAAGTATAATTCATGAAGTATGATAAATTTACACCAATTGGGGTTCTGAGTCCTATGCATGGAACTAACTAATTCACCAAGAAATAGGTTATTTATATCATGGAAACTATAATAGCTAAAGTCACAATAAATCTTCAAAATCTGGAAACTCTATGTCTGAATAGATTATGAAAAATTGATGAACTAACTAAATTCTAGGGACTGAATGGGTGAAAGGAACCCACTAGTAAAATTCCACATACTAGGTGACGAAATTTACAGAAAAATCCTTTGGATTTCATGGCTAAACTTCGAAGAACTCTTCTGTTTGTCCTTTGGAGAAACTGGCGACTCTTAATCTTCTTTTCGCTATAAGTTTGGTAATTTTAGGAGAATGAAGGTTCTAGGTAGTTTAAAACTAGGTTATTAGGATTAGACTGAGTAAAACAATGTAGTTTAGCATCAAACGACGTAGTTTAAGTGCCAAGCGCATAGGGGAAAAGACAAAATGACCTTGACTTAAAGCTATCGAAGTGTCGTCATGAAGGGACTGATGGGCCGTCTTAAGGACCACGGCCCATCTACTGGGTTGTGGTGATGGCCTTGCCCAACAGGGCTCTACTAAAATAGGCATAACTTTTTACTTCGAGCTTCGATTTTACAGAACTCACTGGCGTTGGAAAGAGGATTCAAAGATCTTTAATTTGATAGGTTATGGGCCACATAATTAATTTTGTGCTAAAAGAAATGATCGTTTGAAGTTGACCCAAAACTCCAAGCTTGACATGTCCCTTCTACGGTCTAGTTCACAAACCATGTGAAGCACCATGGGCCGTATAAGCAATTGTGGTTCTTTACAGGAAGTTTGGTGGCTCTTGGTCACTTTGACGGGCACTCTGATGGCCCGTGTGGAGTTCTACATCCTGTGGAGGTGTCCGTGGTCCTCAATATTTTGTTAGGTGTGAACCACGATGAGGGTGACGGGTCGTGGTCCTATACACGACCCATGGACCTCTCCCTGATTAACCCTTTTTCAATTGTTCAGTCCTAATTAGATTTATGAGGTGTTACAATATCTCCCCCTTAAGATCATTTGTTCTCGAATAAAGACTAAACAAATTGAGTATGGAGGGAAGGGCTAAAATTCCTACCAACTGAGTACTAGAGACAATTATTTAACTGAACTGAGTTCCATCATCATGCAAAAAGGCTGAAATGCAATGATAATTGATGGAACAAGATGTTGAGACATAATTACACAAGTGTAAACTATGGCTGGCAACGGAACCGGAACCGGGATTACCGGTCCGGGACGGACCGGAACTGGAACGGAACCGATCACCACGGGCCGGAACCGGGATGGACCAGAACCGGTAATTCCGGAAAAAATATGCTATTACCGTCCCGTCCCGGTAACGGACCGGACCGGAAACCAGGTCCCAACGGCTATATTAATAAAAAAAAAATTATTAAAATTAAAAAATTAGGAACATTACTCAAATAATATTAAAAAATTTAAAGTTTTAAATACAAACTTTCAAACTTTAAAAGTATAGAAGTTTAAATTTCACACTTTAAAAGTTTGAAAATTTAAATTCAAACTTTCAAATAATAAAACTATAAAAGTTTAAATTTCACACTTAAAAGTGTCACGCCCCGAGACTACCCCCAAGACGCGGACACGGGACCTAGGACCACAAGTGATCCCAAGCTAACCCTGCTGGCATGATCATGAGCATACTAAAGATAACAAACTGATGCGGAAGCTAAATCATAATTAA
>JAJOOO010034986.1:0-12979 GCA_029582685.1 Solanum piurae
TCCAGCTCGCATACTCGTACATTCCATGTACTGATGCCAGTTGGCCTGCATCTTATTATGATGCAGACGCAGGTACCCAGGATCAGCATCCAGCACGCTGTTGATCCAGCTGAGCACTCAAGAGTCAGTGGTGAGCCTCCTTGCTTTCCGGAGGACTCGGTTATTTTGTTCTCTTAGTTTTGTTTTATTAGGATGTTGCGGGGTCTGTCCCAACATCCATCTCAGTATGATATAGAGGCTTCATAGACAGTCAGTCAGTTAGTATTGAGTCTCTCTTCTGTGTATATATATAAGTATTCTATTTTTGAGACTCGAGTTGCCTTTTTGGCCAAGATCTTAGCAGTTGGGTTGTTTTATGACTTTTCATTGCATTGAGTTATTCTGTTGAGTTAGGTTTCCGCTGAGTTAAGAAAGTCAGGCCAAGGGTTCGCTTGGGGGCCAGCAATGGTCTTCGAGTGCCGGCCACGTCTAGGGTGTAGGCTCGGGGCGTGACAAATAGCATAATACTGAAGGGAGAAATTTTACCTTATTAGGTTGTTAATACTGAACCCAATATTACACATGATTATAGCCTAATAGGAGAATGACAAAAGAATTTAATCACAAATGAGACAGGCCCCCATTTATAGTACAATCCACATAATATATCTTGTGCAACTTCCTTTTGCAGTTCCCCCAATATATACATTTCATGTTTGAGGAACACATCAAAATGTCACAAAGGAAGGGAAAATGAAAAAAGACAATGCAAAACGGCCGGAGGAAGATAAGTCATTACCATTATCCTAAAAACCTAAGAAGGGCTTCCTTTCCAATAGCAAAAATTCCAACCAAAAAGCAAGATACTTCCTGCAGCAGGACAAGAAATATATACAGAAGTCAACAATTGGAAAACTGTTATCGAATCGCATCTACTCAAGGTTTAGATAAGAGGATCAAGCTAAACCACGCTGAAGAATCATCAATCATTAGTTTAATGTACTTTCTCTTATTTCTAGTTTAGTTAAGTAGATTTGTGTGTTGTATATATACTTGTGAAGGGAAATAAAAAAAAAACTCATATAAAAGAGATCACCATTAGTGATCTGGATAGAAAAACACCTTAATAATAAGTAGAATCACCAAATGAACATTACATAAGCCAGCCTCCTTCTGCAGGCAAAGAGAGAGAGAATCAGCGCAGAGGTCCTTCAAATTATAAATGAATATATATGAGGAAAAAATAAAGCAAATCTCTATTATATATGAGAAAACTAAATATTACTAACAGAATTTAACATGATAAAAAGAAATTACCTTCTCAAACACTAATTGTAAGGTTTCTATTTCTTTACAACATACTTGTCGAGTTGATTGGAGAGATCACCAAATTCATCCATTTGACTATTATCACTTGTAAACGCACTGAATTTTTATTTTTAAAAAATTTATAGGCAATGATACTTTAAGTTGCAATCTTCTTAGCAAATTAAGATGAGTCATATCACGTGGTTTATGGAGAAAGAAAGGAATACACGTGTTTACCAACAGAACAATACATATGCTTCTATCTAGAGGGGCAAGTATTACTAGTTTACCCCTAAATAAACACCCAAGTTTTAATCCAACTTTCACTACAATATAAATTGCTTTCCGTACAAACATAGAGTGCACTGTTCGTCCCAGCCCTTGTTGGCTTATTAAATAGGCTATGACTAGTTCTGAAAATGTGTGTGGCACCTTTATCTCAAAATATTTTATATTGCAAATGACATATTTTACTCCTTTTAAATCTGTTGTTATTTACTAAAAAAAAATTCATCATTTTTACGATAGATAAAAAGTACATATATCTTTCTATTAAAAAGAATACACCATCAATTAATTATAAAATTGACTAAAAGTACCTAAAGTAAAAATAATTAACTATTGTACAAATACAATATTTGAATGAGGAATCTAAAATACTACATGATGGCTAATGTATAATGTGTGTAAACTTTGTTAACTTTTTTTGGGAGTATTATTAATAATTTTTTATAATAGCAACTTATGAAGATTCATTTTATCTAATAAAACCATATTTTAATAGCATTAACATAGTGAAGTAATTGAAATCTTAACGTACAATTACACAAAAAAGGAAAGAGATAACCTTTAAATTGGTAATCTAAGTTTTGCCTAATAGTCTTTCCACTTTTAGTATAATTAGTTTTTGAGTGCATTCCATATATCGTGTCATATATCTACATGGAATACCAAGTAATTATGAATATGACAATTAGTTCTTTTACGGTTATTATAATAAAAGATTGTGGGAGTAATAAAAATAAAGATCATTAAGTTTTACATTAATTGTTTTTTTTTTAAATGACCTTTTAGTTTCTTTGCTAAAAGAATGATACATCAATAACTCATTAACTCTATTGTTTAATAAAAGCACACTAACTTTTGTCGAGCAAGTTCATCTTGATTCTGTCGCTTACTCCTTTTAAAGAAGATCTGAAATATGGCCATCCTTTGCAATTGAAAATCATAATATTGTTAAACTACTATTAATGGACCAATAATAAACCGGATTAGAACAATCATTATTATAAATTTTTCACAAAGGAGAATATTTCTTCCTTAATTATTTCTTAACGGGAACACAATCACAAACTTAGCATATTCAACTTTGGAAATGACACAGAAAGACATCATATCTAACTATGGTATAGGCAATAACATACAAAACAATTGCATCCCTTCAAGTATTTATCAAATAGACTATTGTAATGACCTTTAGGTTATTTTTGTGTTTATGACTCCTGCTCATCGTTTAGAGCTTTCTTATAGCGACCCCAAGTCATTTATGACTTGTTGGGATTGACAGTTCGGTCACCTGATCATTCGTTTAGTTTTTATGCGAAGTTTAGTGTTTTGAGAGCTTTTGAACCTGAATGGTCATTTTTTATCAAAAGTTCAAGAATATAACCTCAGAATCCAATTCTGACAACTCCATCAGCGCTCCAGAAGGGTCATTTTAGGCTAGTAGCATAGTTTGCACGACTCCCGAGGCTTTCAATGTGAGTTTGTGCGATTAGGTGTTTTAACATACAAGTTAAGGCCTAAGTTTGACTTTTTTCAACATTCTGAGTGGACGAGCTCATATGAGAATTCTGTCAGGACGGTTAGCTCCGGAATGTTGAGTTTTGTCTCGAACGACCCTTCGTTTAGGTCCCGAGGCTTCCGAGCTAATTTCGAGGCCTCTCGTGGATTTTGGATTAAAATGGAAATTGGGTGTGGGACTCACTTTTTGTCGAAATGACCTTGGATGGGAATTTCCATGGTTATGATGAGTCTGGAATGTCGTTTCTGATGGGGTAGCATAGTTCTTTTATGCGCACGGGGTTCCGAATGAATCCCGGGTACCCTATCGAAATTTTGAGGCCATAGCACCTTGCTGTCAGCTGAGGCCCTCACATTCGCGCACCTGGAATTTCATCTGCAAACGACTGGGCATGGCCTCACGTTCACGCGCGGGCGCGAAGGCCACCGACCGAGCTTCCTTACTTAAGCCTTGGTCGCGACCAACCTTGACCTTTGTTGATAAAATTGCAATTTCTCTTCCTTCCGAACTCCGATTTTGGTGATTCAAAGTCCCACACACTCGTAATATTCGGGGCTACATGGTGAAGTGATTGGATTATGTTGGTGACACTCGGTTCAAGTTAAATTTTGTGCGGAAGCTGCTGCCCCTTCTCCTTTTATTTGTGTTTTCATTGTGTGTTGTTGTTTCCGCTATTTTAGGTTGCGAATTGTGTCCTATTTTAGTACACAAGCTCAAGGCATGATTTAGGACCATTTGATGAAGTCAATTCCAGAATCTCGAACACGGATCCAATGATTCTTGTTTGACTTTAAAAATTGGCATGTCTCCGTTTTAGGTGATTTTAGTGTCTGTACGACCATATTGACGTTGTAATCCTATTTTTGATAGTGTGGCAGCGTACATAGTCCGTTCATAAGGGGAAAGCTTCGGTATTGTGATTTGGAGCGTGTACGATTGACCTACGGATAGGCTACGACTTTCTTTCTAATTAGATTGAGCATGAATGTGTGAATTCATGATGATTAGTGTGAATTAGGGGCGGGTTCCTAGTTATTCCTACTTTTATTTTAGAAACCATGATTTAGGGTTGATTACTACTATTCCAAGTGTAGTACCATGATTAGTTGGGATTGTACATGTTGTAACACCCCGTATCCTAGTCAGACCAGTTTGGAGAAATCAGAAGTTGCAGGTGCCACATACGGGCACCACCCACGGACCGTAGGTGGGGTCCGTGGATGGCCACCTGCAGCCCTTCCGCAGAAAGCCCAGAAAATTTGGCTAGGGGTAGACCCACGCCAGGACCTACGGATCGTAGGTCAGACCACGGACCATGGTCCATGGCCGTAGGTTGGACCCAAAATTTCAACTCCCAGAACCCCGTCGACGGTTGACCAGGACGGACCGTGGGTCAGTCCACGGACCGTCGGTCAGTTTCATCGGTGGCCCCGACAGCTTTTAAGTCATGAGTCGTTTGGTATTTTCCTTATGTGTTAGACCCCTAGTTCATATTCAACATGTTCAAAATATTTATTATGTTCAGATTATATCATTGCTTTATGGCTTTGTTCAGTTATATGTTTTATTCAGCTTTATTCTGTCCTGCATGCTTAGTACCTTTCAAGTACTGACGCATACTCTGCGCAACATCTTCTCGTGATGTAGGTTCAGGTCCTCAGCATTCAGATCATGCATAGATCGGTTCTCGATCTCCAGTTCAACAGCATCAGTGGTGAGTCCTAATTCTTCGAGGACGATTGACATGTCATCTTTTCATTTTCAATCTTTAGTTTCAGTTTTGCTAGAAGTTAGCTGGGAGCATGTCCTAGCAGCTCTAGTCAGTTAGAGGCTTATTTCAGACATAGATAGATTCAATTTTAGTTTAAGTTTGATCTTTCAGTTGTCATTAAACTTAGTTTTATATATTTAGATCAGTATTGGGTATTCCCCATCATTTCATTTTATGATATGTTTCTAGCTTCCACATAGTATGTTTTATTCAGTAATCTTTTAGTATGTTTATGATATGCCAACTCAGGGTTAGCTTGAGGTCACTCGTGATCCTAGGTCCCGTGTCTGTGTCCTTGGGGATAGCCTCGGGGAGTGACACGTGTGTTGTTGCATGCTATGTGATTTTGCTTATTTTATTACGTGTTTCATGAAGCATGTTTGGCCTTAGTCTAGGATAGACTTGTATTGCCTTAGACTTGTGAACCTTGTGACTTTGGTACGTCTCCAACGCCGTTTGGATGGACTAGGTCCTTGTAGACTGGAATAGCATACTTGGGTTTGATAGAATGAGCCTTAGTTCAGGCGTTTGTGCACATTATTAGCCCTTTCAATCTCCTCTCCCTATTTATGCGGCTCAGATGCGTTACGAAAGATTGTGTGCTTTCTTGGGATTGGAGTGCTTCCATCTTGGAGCCTTTTGTAATACCCTTGGGAGTGGACATCGATCCACGGTGGCTTGGAGCCTACCTAAGACCCTCTTCAGAGTCGATATGCCCCCCAGACACTCTTGCTAGCTGGGTGGCTGACGCCCCTAGGAGTGGACTGGCTTGTTGGGTGGCCTGAAAATTTGAGATCCTCTATGGAGTTGACACGCCCCCAATTGGAAAAAATATTTCAAACTCAATGGTATTGACAAAACAACCATCAAAGTTCATCTTGATAAAATGTTAATCAAAGTCATCACTTAGATTAAAAAACACCACCAAGTATTCAAAATAATTTTGTAAGCCTCAGGATTTGAATCAAAGGTCCTACTAAATCTAAATCTACATTTAGGAGCTAATAGTGTTGATGAAAATCTCATCCAAACCAGTTTACTAAGAATGTTGAATGAAGTCAACCATTTCAACTTAAAAGCTCCAAAATTGGAGAAACCTTCCCAAAACTCGCCTGAATACCTTAAGAACTGCGCCATCCATCCCAACAACTCATAAACACAACACAAAAGCTAAAAAAAAAAGGAGAAAGATAGTAAAAATTCACAAAAGCAAAAAAAAATGACCAAGAAGGTTAATAGAGGAAGTAGAGAAAAAATTGTGTTGAAACTAAATCATGTTGTTGAAAGAAAGAAAGAAAAAATTATACTTTTCATGCTAGTGGTAGCTCTTGGTAAGATTGTGCTTATGGGGAAAAAAGAATTATGGGTGAATGTTTTAAATCAAGGAATTGTGTTCAACATAAGTGTAAAGTTTGAGCTTTGATTTTGTACATATTAAAGTTCTTAGGGAGGTGTAGTCATTATTATCCTTATGCATCCTATCCGTCCCCTATATTACATTACAATCAAGTTAAGTCCTACTTGATATTAGACTAAAAGAGCTTGGTTTGGTGCAGTAGTACATCAAGGACAAGCCTACGGTACATTATTTATGGCACATGGACTTTATTTTGAGAGATTCATTCGATCTTGAGTCCTTGAGTGTTATTAAATTATATAGGGACTTTAAGTGAGAGGAGGGGGTGATGGTTAGATATTCAATGAATTTTATGAGCTTATTTAATGTGAATTTATTCAAAGTTAGATTTTAGGCGTGGATATATCTAAATTGTGTTGTTTTATGTACATGTGAAGAACAACCCGACTTGAGAACAAGATAAAGGAATCAAGGGAGAAAAACATAGAAGAAATGCATAAGATGAATTATGAAAAGTTGTGCGATCGCCAACCTAAAGTTGAGACCGCATAACAAAGGCATAACGCAAGAAGCCAATGTCAAGGTGATGCAATAATTTGCACCATCAAAATCCTAGGTGTGCGACTGCACATAAGCCAATAAGATTCTTTCAAGTCGGGGCAATTTCAAGATTTCAAAATAACACAACCCCATGCTATATAAGGTTGAGACGCGTTTAATATTAGGTATCTTGATATTAGGGGGAGAGACAAAAGGTTTGAAAGAATGTTAAGAATGGAAGAGCTATTCCAATCCAAAATGAAAGTTGAGATTGTGAGTTTGATTGTAATGTTTTCTCGCTTTCTATATATTTTTGTGAATTTTTCTTTTTTAATAGACTAGATGAAAATATATGTTTTTTCATAGGGTTTTTTTTATAGACAAGGTATTTTGATGATTTATTGTAAATTTTAACTTTTGTTTTTATGCTTGAATTGGAAATGTGAATTGAATTGCATATCATTCACTATTTTATTTAATCGTAGAGAAATTTGTTAGTGAATATTTCAATAATATCTTGTTTGATTCCAATCTGTGAGTCGTCTAAGTAATCGTAAGAGTTTGTCAAATTATCGATTGAACTAAAGAGAAAAATATACGAAAGACATTTTCCTCGAAACTTTACCATTATAGAGTTTTTGCAGATATTTTCAATGAGATTCTTATTAGTTTATTACCTAGAATTTAGATTTAATCGAAATAGGAATCTAAGCTTCGAGAATAATCTAAATAACTGTTCAATTCGTAGAATCAATAGAACCTTTGAAGTTAGATTCTCAATAATTATCTTGCACATATCTTATCTATTACCTTTTACTTTTTATACTGATAGAATCATTGCTCTCATCATCAATTGTCTTTACTTGCAATTTAATCTATATTTATGGTTAAAACCACAACAACTTCAAATTTTAATCTCTTGAAATAATCGTTAACAAGTTCTGCTAGATTTTACTATTTGTACCAGGAGACTATTTTTATAATATACAGTTTTTGGCTAGCGAAGTTAATTTATACAGTGTTTTATGCTTTTCAAAGGGTGTTCTTTATTTTACTAATTAATCCTTATTTCTCAATTCGGGAAAATCTTATCTCATTTTAAAACTAATTTATCGGCATAGTTCTTGATCATCCACATACAATAGGTACCAAAATGGATTGAAAAAATCTGTTAAATTTACTTCATATTGATTCTGAAAGGTAATATGACTGTCGCAAAGTTAAAATATGTTGTTAAAAATAAAGTACAAAGTTATGGAAGTATTTTGTAATTTATGGCAAGTAAAGCAAAAGATGTATTTGTACCATTTGTTTCAATAGATGGGAGGGAAATAGAAATAGGAGAAAGTGAAAGGGTGAGGATGGAGCACCACTGAAGAGACAAGGTACACCTCTCTTCGTTACCCCCAAACTGTTGTTTTTTGGGCATTTGGGGATGGAGTTGGCATTTTCATCCCTTCGATTTTCATCTCACCAACACAATGCTTACCGCTACAGAAAGTTAACCGCTCCACCTTCTTGTAATGCTGCTAACTTGGTGTTCAAATCTTCCAACAACTTGTCATCTTTGCCTGGATTGCGCAAAAACTTTTCAAACACCCTTTTCTATAGAAACAGGAACACTTCCATCCGGGTATGTCTACAAATTTGAGATTATTTCAATTTAGAGAGAGGGGTTTGACATTTTATAGGATTGTCAAGTTCTTGAAATTCATTTTGTCCTAAAAAGGAATTAATTAGCATTTTCTTGCGAGTTTTTTCTTGCTTTGTTTGGTTGGTTTTTTGCTGCATCTTTCTGGTTTTAGTTGAATATGAGAGAGCTAATAGCTTGAAGAAGAAATTGATTACCCTTTGGATATATAATTTTGTGCTTTAATTAGTTTGAAGTTTCATTGACAAAAGTATGTGACCCTTTATCCTACTGAACCTGAAAATGACGAATTGAGTGAAGCTTTTCAAAAATTTGATAGTTGATTCATCTTACCATTAGCCCCAGAGGCGTATCCAGGATTTTGAGACGATGGGTGCACTGTTATGAAAAGGTCGATCTAAGATATAAATTTGATCGATTTAACATTTAGGTTCTTATCACTAAAAATAATTAAAATTTTAAAATTATAGGTCCAAAATTATTTTTACCTATCCAAACCACTTAGAGAGACGTTATCCAATTTTAGAAAGAAAAACAAAATGAGATAAATAAAGGATTCAAATTTCTAACCTCACTTAGAGAGGTGCACCTAATCATAATCGCACGGTATGATACTTCAACTATGGGTTCACATATCTATATTTAATATTTTTTTAAAAATATAACACTACTATTTATGATTTCAGGAGGGGAGCATGGGTTCACGTGAACCCGGTGACCCCCTCCTGGATACGCCTCTGATTAGCCCCAAGTGTTAAAGAGCTCAACTTTCTATTGCTTGCTTAGTTATCTGTCTATATTATGATACACCAGTTATTGACCACATGTATGGATCATTTATGTTCTTATTTCTATGTTGATTGTGTACGGAGATAAGATCTTCTGACAAGGGGTATTACTTTACTACCTTGAAATATTCAATTAGTAGCATTCTCATGAAAGATGAACACTTCCAGGCATGTTCTCAAGTTGGTACTGCTGGATCTGATCCAGTGTTGGATAAAATTTCACAATTTAAAGATGCCTTTTGGAGATTTTTGAGGCCCCACACTATACGTGGGACTGCGCTAGGATCCGCGTAAGTGTTTATTATGTTTATGATATGAGCAACACTTTGGTTAACTTGTGTTAACATGATTTCTTTGGCAGCTCATTGGTCACCCGAGCGTTAATTGAGAATCCGAACCTAATCAGGTGGTCATTAGTATTGAAGGCCTTTTCTGGTCTTATTGCCCTAATATGTGGGAATGGTTATATAGTGGGCATCAATCAAATATATGACATTGGCATTGACAAGTAAGTGACTGTAGAATAGAAGTATTTGTTAGGTATTGATTGATAGATTGTTTCTTTGTTACTTTAACTTGCAGACTACTCTTGCGGAACGGGCATAAATGAATTGCAACCCATAAAATCTCAGCTTCTCAATTTGATGATGCAATTAATATATTTTTCCTTTTTCCTTGATTACTGTTTTTCATAATGCTTTCAGGGTAAACAAGCCGTACTTACCCATAGCTGCCGGAGATCTTTCAGTTCAGTCTGCATGGATCTTGGTGTTATTGTTCGCTGTGGCTGGCCTTCTTATTGTTGGGCTGAATTTTGGCCCCTTCATTACTTCTCTTTACTGTCTTGGTCTCTTTCTAGGTACCATTTATTCAGTCCCACCATTTCGGCTGAAGAGATTTGCTGTCATAGCATTCCTAATAATTGCCATGGTATGCTTATTTCTTGATGTATTTGTTGGCTTCTTACTTCTCCTTACAACACATCTTGCTTTTCTGATTTTTTTAAGAAGTTCTGCATGTGCCGAAGTACCTCCATGGAAAAAGCAATATGCTTGATATCGCACTTGAATAAACTGTGGACATCGTATTGCAAATGTGAACTTTCCTTAGGACAATCTTTTGCTGGTATAGGAAAAATGTTTGGTGTTTTGATGGCTAGATTCTTCCGTTAAATATGAATTATGATTTACCTCTTCTGAAGTCCCTCTTTTTATGCATTTCGTTGGCTGAGACTTCCTTAATTTGTGTACTACTTAGACATGATGCCTCAATAATTACAAGTACTATATGAAAAGAAAAAACAGAGCCTTGAAACTTTTGGTGCCTTTGGCTTTGGCATTGCGAGAAAAAGTGAACAGGACACAGTTTGTACTCAGATGAAGTCTAAAGTTTCTGATTGTAGGAGAAGGTGTAGGGCAGGTGGTGGTAGCGTGTTTAGTGCCTAGTATTATTTTTCTTTTACTTTTCTGTTTGGATATATTTGCAGTTATTTTTAGTGGAGATAGCCAATTGAACATGACTATCAGCCAAGTGTTAATTTGAACCTCGTGTCTACCTACAGCTTATTAAGCTCTCCACTTACTGCAATGGGGTTCATATAGCAGAAAGGTTCTTCATCAGGAAGACAATTGTTAGCATGGCTTGGTGATGGTGGTCTGGGGGACATGACCACCTGTAGTACCCAAAAGCTGTTTTTCTCCTTGGCTTGTGCTCTCTGAGAATCAATTTCAAAACCATAAATAAAAAGGGGCAACTTTCCCAAAGTGACTCCAATTCAACATAGTGGTGCAGCCTAGTACCCTTCTTCCTTTTTGTGTGCACACCCTTTCCATCATTGAATTAGGAATTTCTAGCAGCTTCTACATGTGACTGCTAGAGGCCATTTCTAATAGTAACGACTATATTATCTTGGTCCACACTTATTGCCTTTGCAGAGGTATTCGAATTCTCGAAAGTCCAAAGCTTAACCTAAGCACCTGCTTCTCGCAGCTGTTCATATTTGCATCTGTAGATGTCCTCATCATTAGTTGCAAGCAGTGTAAATTATGGAACCACTTATGTTGTAATGTTTCAATCACATCCTTTTCTATGGCTTGATCCTCTTTCCTATCAACAATTATTTTGTTGAACCTTACATTACCTTCAACAAGACTCTGTTTCTGCAGTAATCATCAACACTTGAAATATAGGATAGAGCTATCAGGGCAGTTTCTAAGTTTTTCACTTTTTGGGTATTGGGAAATAACGCTGATTAACATCTAGTCATCTAGTCATCCATAACCAGTCTTAACATCTTCTCACATTTCTGAATGGTTAATGTATGCAGTTATTCATTGCATTTTAAAGTTTTGCAGTGCATATATCTTTTTGCACAGGCCAATAAATATCACCTGCTTTGAGTTAAGAATATATTGGTCACACGGAATCAAGAATTGATATGCATTGCAGGTGCGTGGATTTCTTCTTAATTATGGTGTGTATTATGCCACAAGGGCTGCTCTGGGGCTAAGCTTTGAGTGGAGGTGAATGCCTTTTTTGTCATACACTCTATTTCTATGAGTAGATGCATGCCTTTTCTCTCATCTCTCTGTATATTTATTTGTCTAAAGAAACAAAACCTGTCAATTAACATATAATCATAGCGGTTAAGCGAATTTCTTCCAAAGCTAAAAGGAGATTTAGTTATATATGAGAAATAAGGATTTGATAAGAGCAGTAGGACCTCTAGTAGTCATCTGAAGGTAGCTACACGCCAGCATTTGCCTACTTTCCAGTCTTCCCTTCATGTTTCTAGAAGCTTTATTGTTATTGTTGTGGGATAATCACATCAATTGTGGGGGTCCTGCTGAGATCCTAAAAGGTACTTAAGGTTTCAAGTAATCTCTCTTTATTTTTTCTATATTTTAGCTGTAAGTTGGTGGCCTTTTGGTTTAAAAGTAGTTAGGGTTTGACCAAGTAAATAACAATCCCTTATATATTTTTTATAATTACGAAGATACCAGCTTTTGTTCTGCTATGTTTACTAGATTTGTAAGGTCTTCCTTTCCAATCAACAGAGATTTCCTCTGCTGCAGTATCTTGTTTAGACATGGGAGCTTCCGCTCTGTAATTACTCTTTCTTTCCTCTCATTACCTCTTCCCTTGCAAACTCAAAACAGAAGAAAATTGGTATATATGGTCCCACAGAAGAACAGTACTGTATTAGTGCATGAATAGAAACTGACAATCTGACCAAAGGGAAAAAAACCTCTTTTAAATTAAAATAATCATATCTTTTGAGAAATTTAAAACTTAAAATTGATTGAAACATAAATTACTTTATAGGGAGAACAGTTTTAGAATTAAAAATCTAGTAATAGTCAGTTCATTTTTTGCGTCGACCGTTTAAGGGCATTTCACCAAGCTCATCAATTACTTATTTTTTTCTTTTGCACTTCTAACCATTACTTGGTTGCTTGTAGGGGTGGCAAAATGGGTAACTTATATGGGTATCCACTCATATTTACCCATTTTAAATGGGTTGGGTACCCAACTCATTTAAAAATGGATAAAAACAAATAATACCCATCTAAAAGTGGGTAGTTAAATGGATAAAATGTTCATTCATAAAAGAAAGAAAAGTGGTAAGGAGTGGGGTGGTAAAAAAGGGTGGTAATTTTTTTTTACATATTTTTGGGATGGGGGTGTGGGGGCTGGTAGGGGGGTGGGGTGGTAAAAACTGGGGATGCTATGAAGGGGGAGGGGGGTTGGGTGATAAAATTTTTTTTTTTTTTTTTTTTTT
>JAJOOO010034987.1:0-12588 GCA_029582685.1 Solanum piurae
AATTTATTTGTTGCGTTGCCTTCCATATAAGATGAGCCATCCAGCTTGCTGACACGTGGCAACAGTAGTACGCAAATTGAAAATTTTCAATTGCAGCCTTTCCTTATATACATAAATATATTATTTTATTCAATTTAATCCATTAAACTGC
The DNA here is from genome assembly GCA_029582685.1 of Solanum piurae. Lineage (NCBI taxonomy): Eukaryota > Viridiplantae > Streptophyta > Magnoliopsida > Solanales > Solanaceae > Solanum > Solanum piurae. The sequence continues at coordinate 152 of JAJOOO010034987.1, forward strand.
CTGCTTGATTTCCTTCTTCAACTTTTAATCTTTAATTCGTTTTAGCTTCAAACTTCTTCATTTTCCCATCCATTTAATCCTACAAATAAAATACACAATTTAGCACAATCCATAAAATTTATGCTCAAAAAGGACAAATATAAATAATAAATGTGAGGAAATAATGATTAAAAATATGTGTTTTTAGCCTCACATCAAAGTGTTGTAAGCACCACATTTCATGAGAATGAAAGTAACTAAGCCTAAATGACCATACCTTTGCACTCAGCCCCATTACAAGCCTTGAAAATACCTTTTTGATCTTGAGTGAGCTGAAGCAAGTGTCGATTGGAAAATACGGGCAAACCTATTAGTGAAGTCATGCATTATGTTCATCTTAGTGAGTGTGAGCGTTGCATTTGATTCCGAAACTTTATTGTTGAACCATTGTGCGTGAATATGGAATCATTCTTTGTGTGAGGGCATTTGAACACTTTAGTTGAGATTGAACTTGCGTTTGAAGCAAGTATGGTGAGCTTAAGATTCTTTGATAATGATGTGTCACAACTTGAAACTTTGAGTACGCATTTGATCTTCGCATGAGTAAATTGAGTCTTGTATGTGCATTCATGATTGAGTCTTGTGTAGCACTATTCGAGACATCCTTTTTGAACTGCCGAACTTGAGTTTTACTTGAGGACAAGCATAAGTTTAAGTTAGGGGTGTTGATGAGTCTACAATTTGGACTCATTTAGGGCTTTATTTTAATAGAATTAGTGTCCTCAAATGCATATTTTGTCTCAATAACTGATGTAAATCCTTAAGTTTTAGGTATTTGGAGTTTAAGGCAAAGCATGGACACTATTTGGCAAAAAGATATAAAACGGTTGAAAAGACGAAGAAAAGAAGGCCTGAGGATCGCCTAATGGCCTTAACCTCACCCAAAGTTCCAGTGTGCTGAGCCCTGAAGGAAAAAATTAAGTTGGCGATGAAAGGGAGCAGTCGGCGCATCGTCGAACAGTTCCGTGAAGTAGTACTATATCGCCTAGTGATCCAAAATGCGAAGATGCTGAAGGCAAAAACTGAAAGGCAATGAAGCAGACCAAATGGCGGATCACCGAGTGCATCGGCGATCCCGACTAACTGCGCCGAGTGATCCTTCGCAACACATTTTTTACAACTATAAATACTAGTTTGAATTATTATCGTAGTATGCAATTTCAGAGACAACATTTTATTTTCTAAGTTTTCAAGTAGAGAACATTTTTGCTTAGCTTTTTAAGATTTGAACACTTCCAATTCCAAGAAATTGGAAGTGGGTGTTGAAGAACCTTCATCCTAGACTCGTTAGAAGTGAATATAAATCATACCCAGTTGATGTTTTCTTCCTTGTCTCTATGTCTAGCTAAAATCCTAATTCTTGAGGTGTGATTTTGTGAATATGGGTTAAATTTCCTGTTAGGTATTGCTTATTGTTAGTCTATTTGTTTTTAAAATGTGATTTCGTTTAGTAGTTATGTTTGAACTTAATGGGATTGTAGTTGCAAATACAATTTCATCTGAGTGTTTTTGGCTTGCTCGAGAGAGAGGTTTTAAAACTAAGACTACTAAATCGATAGCCGGTGGTTATTGGGTTGTCGTGGGTTCAACTCGAGAGAGTGAATCCTAGGCCTTTTCCCACACATTCAACTCGAGAGAGTGAATGGGCTAGGGCAGAGGCTGTGCTTAAAAGCGGCAACTGGATGTTTGAGAGAAACCGAGTTGATTCAGGGTAAGTTGCTCGAGAGAGAATTTACCCCCACTAAAGTCTAGCCTAGTTACAAATGTTCAGCAATTGACTATGCATTTACCCGATTGTGTAGTGTATCCCATATTCTTATCCCATTTCCCTAATTCACATCTTCTTATTTCGTTGTTTTTGCTCATTAATTAAATACAAACCCCCTATTGATAATTGACATTCGTGTCAACCCCTTAATTTATTATGTTTTTACTGGATATTTAGCTATTGTTAACTCTAGCATATTTGTGCTTAACTCTTAATTCTCAAAAATAGATCCCTTGGGACTCGACCCAAACCCATTCGGTTGGGTTATATTACTATTGTACGATCGTAGACACTTGAATTGGAAGTTGTGTCTTGATTATACAAACATCAGTAGTCAGACTTCATGGGGTTCCGGTGTCGATTATTTCAGATAGAGGTGCCCAATTTACTGCACAATTTTGGAAGTCATTCTAGAAAGGCTTGGGTTCAAAGGTGAACTTGAGTACTGCTTTTCATCCTCAGACTGATGGTCAAGCAGAGCGCACCATTCAGACTTTAGAAGATATGTTGAGGGCGTGTGTGATCGATTTCAAAGGTAATTGGAATGATCACGTACCTCTCATTGAGTTTGCTTACAACAACAGTTACCATTCTAGTATCCAAATTGCTCCTTATGAGGCTTTTTATAGGAGAATATGAGATCTCCTATTGGATGGTTTGAGGTTGGTGAAGCTGGGTTGATAAGACCAGACTTAGTTCATCAAGCTATGGAGAAAGTGAAAGTTATTCAAGAGAGGTTGAAAACAGCGTAGAGTCGTCTATACAGATGTTAGGAAAAGAGACTTAGAGCTTGAAGTAGATGATTGGGTTTACTTGAAAGTTTCACCCATGAAGGGTGTTATGAGATTTGGTAAGAAGGGAAAACTTAGTCCCCAGTATATTGGTCCTTACAGAATATCCAAGAGGATTGGAAATGTAGCTTATGGGTTGGAACTACCACAAGAGTTAGCAGCGGTGCGTTCGGTATTCCACATCTCCATGTTTAAAAAGTGCATGGGCGATCCTTCATTGATCATACCAACTGAAGATATTGATATTAAGGACATCTTGTGTTATGAGGAGATTCCTGTTCAGATTTTAGATCGCCAAGTTCACAAGTTGAGAACTAAAGAAGTAGCATCAGTCAAAGTTCCATGGAGAAATCAGTTTGTTGAGGAAGCTACTTGGGAATTGGAGGAGGATTTGAAGAAGAGATACCCACATCTCTTCGAATCCAAAGGAGTTCCAAATTAAGGTACTAATCCTTTTCTCTGTATTTATTTTAAATTGGCATGTTGTATTTACGTTTTGCTTGTTGGGTGTTTGAGCTAGGTGTTAGATGTTACGCCCTTAGCCTGCTAAGATTAATCTCATTTGAGGACAAATGTTCCCAAGGGGGAGATATTCTAACACCCTGCTACTAGAAAGACTTGGAATTAGAAAGAAACCATTTTTGGAAATAATGAAATTTGGAAAGTTTGACAAAGTTAAGTTAAGTATGAATTTTGGGTCAACTTCAAACGACCATAACTCCTAGCTCAGGATGATTTAGGTGTGCTACAAGATACCGTAGGAAATACCTTTAAATTATCTTTCGAACGCCTCTGAGTTTGCTCAATGTCAAGTTTGTATAAGGGAGATATCCCCATTTGAAGTTGGATTGTATAGATAATGAAAGTCAAAACCGGATTTTAGAAGGGTATTATTGTCTTTTCACTACCCAATTATTAATTTCGGTTTTGGTAATTAAGTTGGGGTCTAAACTAATTTGGTTCAGTTTACGCTTCATCAAAATAAGTTAGGGTTTTGAGTGAAGGGAAAAGAAGAGGAGAAAAGAGTAGAAGAAGCATGGAATCGTCAAGTTCTTGAAGTTAGGCTTGTTGATTTCGTCAAGGGTTGATCCCTACGAGGTATCTGAGTTCACATAGTGATGGGTTAGTTCACTCATGCGCCAATCATGATTTTATTCAACGAAATTATGTTTTTGAAAGTATAGAAATTGAGTTCTTGATGGATTTGTTTGAAGTTTCTATTGGGTTCTTAATTGTTGAAGTTGTTGAGAAGTTCTTGATTTAAATTCATGAAATTCGATGTCGTTTTGAGTAGATTCTTGCATATTTCGGTTATGTAGTCGAATCTAAGTGTTTGGGGGGAAAGAACCAATTCAATCTATAGGGTTTAGAGTTAAAAAACGAGCAAGAAAAATTGAGGATTTTCTGGGCAGGGGTCTGGGGTGCCACGCTAGCCAGAGCTCCTCACTTGGGGTTCTGAAGTTTGGGATCTGGGGCGCCACGCCAGCCAGTGCGCCCATCCCAGGTTCTGAAGTTTTACCTCTGGCGACCCGCGCCACTCAGAGCGCCAGGGATGTCATGTCTTCTACCCTTTCCTACTTCTTTACGTATGAGTTCCCTTGAAACGTACCTATGTTTTCTAGTTGATTTCTACACTCTAAGGTACGTCTAAACAACATTAAATCATCCATAACATGAGATCATGAGCATTGAATCCATAATTCAATTGAAGGAAGTTAATAGTCAAGTCAAGAGAAGTTCTTAGTATCTTCCAAAGTCTTTTGCAAATGTTTTAACTTTGTTTTAAGACTTGAGTTTTGAGTTGAGTAAAGAGTAAAGATTGAGGTTCTTTTCTTCAAAAGAGTATATCGGGACTATGTATTCCAAAAGAGTAATTGTTTTCACAATTAAAAAAGTAAGGAAACTTTGATTTCCATAGAGCCTTTGAGCTAGTTTTCAGTAAAGAGTAAATGCTTTCACAGTTAAGCAAGAAAGGAAACTTTGTTTTCCAAGAGATCCTTTGAGCTAAGTTTTGAGAAATAATCTCAAACCACACAAAGAAGTTATGATTTTAAACATATGAGCTAGTAATATTTTGGGAGTAGTATTGAGCACCGATATGGGGGAGAGTTCAGACAACTCACATCCCTCATAAACCATGTAGCCATCATGGATAGAAAAGGGTCATACTTTTTAGATGATTCCTTAGTGCTTTTTTAGCATAGACTAGTGGATCCACTTAGTAGTCAGGTTCTATACCTTCAGCAAGGTATATGACGGCCCTAGCAGTGTAAGGCAAAGTGGTGTATAATCACATAGCTCTTAAGTGATGGTTGTCGGTTAGAGAAACTCCACAGAAGTATTTTGTATTAATATATACATAAATTTACTTGTAATTTTATATAAATCCAGAGTTATATTGTATCTTTACATACACACAGAGTTACTATTGTATTTCTAAATGCACATAATTGTTATCCACATTTTAAAGTTTTTCTTTATATTGCACTTATTTATACTACTTTATATTGAAATGAGTTCAGTTCAGTTGAGACCAGGTTTGTTCTTTCAGTTCCCTTTTCAAGCTTATGTCTTGTTTTAGAACTCCTCTCGCATGCTCGTATATTCAATGTACTGATGCCATTTGGTATGCATCTTTTTATGATGCAGATTCAGGTAACCAGGATCAACATCCAGCGCATCGTTGATTCTAGTTGAGCTTCAGAGTTGTTGGTGAGCCTCCTTGCTTCTGGAGGACCCCTTGTTCATTACTTTATCATTTTAGTTCATTAGGATATCGTGGGTCTTGTCCCGACATCCATATCAGTTGTTAGAGGCTTTATAGACAGTTAATTTGATGTTAGTTCTCGAGCCTTTCCATTTCAGTTATGCTTGAGACTTGAGTTGCCACTTTGGCCAGCAAATGTTTAACTATAATACATTCTCAATTATCTTTGAGCATTTCAGTTTACTTTTTAAAGTATTTTATCATGAGAAAGTTTTCCGCTAAGAGTTAAGCCAGGCCAAAGGTTCGCTTGGGGCCAACAATGGTTCTCGAGTGCCAGTCCTGCCCAGGGTATAGGCTCGGGGCGTGACAATATTATTTGAAAATCACCTAAAAATTTCTTTAAATCACAATAATTAAGAACTTAAAATATTTTAAAAATAGATATAACAAAATTAGTTTAACTCTCGAACATAGAAAGTAACATATGTTATTTAAAAATTAAATAAAAAGTACTATAAATTATAATAATTAATAACTTAAAATATCTACAAGACAACAAAAAAGGCTAATTTTTGTACTTCTTGTGTCACATAATTAATTTTGGTTATACATTATAAAATAGCTAAAAAATTGAAATGATATATTTTTTTAAAAAATAATTGACTAAAACATCGTATTGACAACCCTAATGTTACTTCTACTTTATTTATTTTTACTTAAATTTAGAAAGATATGTTTCATTTCTACCCTCAATCTCATCGCTACATTTATTTGCTATTTGAAATTGAAATTAAAAAGACAAATGACTAATAAGTTTCTATATTAGCTCGCTTATGAGCAAAACATATTATAACAATCTTTACTAATTATTTTAACAGTACATATTATATAACAATAATATAACTTTATCCATGTTGGGCCCGGGCAATGCCCAGACTTTCTTTACTAGTGTCACGCCCCGAGCCTACACCCTGGGCGGGATTGGCACTTGAGAACCATTGTTGTCCCCAAGTGAACCCTTGGCCTAACTTAACTCTTAGCGGAAGACTTAAATAATAAGAAACAATATCAAAAGATAACTCATGCAATAACTTAAAATGTCTTAAAAGAAGCATTCGATTAGCCAAAATAGCAACTCAAGTCTTAACATAAACAACTAAAAATGGAAAGACTAAAGAACTATACATATCCGTCTATGAAGCCTCTAAAACTTTGAGGGATGTCGGGACAAGACCCCCGATCATCCTAACAACTGAAACACTAAAAACAATGTACAAAAGGGGATCCTCCGGAAAGCAATGAGGCTTACCAACTGCTTCTGAGTGCTCAACTGGATCAACGAGGCGCTGGATGTTGATCCTGGTTACTTGTATCTGCATCATAAAATGATGCAGGCCAAATGGCATAAGTACATTGAATGTACGAGCATGCGCCGGGAAAGCTAAACACGACATAAGCTTGAACTGAATTCTGAAAGAACACTTACCTCAACTTTACTCAACTCATAGATACTTAACTCAAATGCAAAATTACACAACAATGAAGGTGCAGTTTATATAAAGCATTTAAAACAGTAAGAAACAACTCAATATACATATATAATAAAGTAATATAATTTTATTAGAGTTTCTCTAACTGATAACCATCACTATGAGCTACGTGATGATACAACGTCTCGCTCACGCTGCCAGAACTGTCATATAACTTGCCGGGATATAGAACGCCTCAACTAAGTGGATCCATTAGTCTATGATAAAAAGCACTAAGGAATCATTTAAAAAGTATGACCCTTTCTAGCCACGTTGGCTACATGGTTTATGGAGACATTGAGTTGTTCTGAACTCGTCCCCACATCGGTGCTGAATACTACTCTCGAAATACTCAACTCATATGTTTAAAAACAAAAAATCTTTCTATGGTTTGAGATAATTACTCAAAAGCTAGCCCAATGGCTCTCTTGGAAAATCGGTGTTTCCTCTCTTGTTTAAATGTGAAAACATATACTCTTTGGGAATACTTAGTTCCTATATACTCTTTTTGAAGAAAAGAACTTCATTTGTTACTCTTACTTAACTCAAAACTCAAGTCTTAAAACAAGTTTAAAGAATTTGCAAAAGACTTTTTGAAAGGACTCTAAGAACTCTCTAAACTTGGCTCTTAACTTTCCTTGAATTTGAATTTATGGATTCAAGGATTGTGATCTGTGACAGGAAAGATCTTGTGATGTTTAAGAGTTTTTTTAGATAGTTAAAATGAGAAACGATCAAGAAATCACTGTCGGAAGCAAGTCCGCGACGCGGAGATGCATTTAAATATTTGGTTGAGAAACAAATTTAGAGGCAGAAGGGTCCGTGACCGCTCCGCGACGCGGAGAGAAAAATTCCCATCCTGAGGAACAGGCCCGCGATGCAGACTTGGTACCCAGATTTGTCGGACTTTTTCCTTCTTTGTTTTCTAACCCCAATTCGCCTAAATTTGATTCTTTTTCTCAAATTCTCTTTAGATTCAGATACCTAGTACATGTACACAAGAATCTATTCATAAACGATTCTAAAATCAACACAATTTCCTCAAGAACTCGACAATCCCAACTTAACTCAAGAACGAAAGCCAATATTCAAGAACGCAATTCAAAATCATCAACTTTCAACTTTATATAACGAATTTCGCTGAACTAAACATGATTGGCGCGTGGGTGAACGAACCCGACGCTATGAAAGTCTCACATACCTATTTAGGGATCAACCCTTGGCGAAACGACTTCGATTCCGCAAGAAACCTCCAATAACACTTGACTTTTCTCCTCTTTTCTCCACTTGAGTTCTTTCTCTAAAAACCCTAGCATCAAATTTGAGTGCGTGAACTGAACTAACTCAGTTTAGACCCCAAATAATTTACTAAAAATGGATTTAATTGATTGGGTAATGAAAAGACCAAAATACCCCTTTAAAATTCGGTTAACTTTCCTTATTCAGACAGCCCAACTTCAAATGAATATATCTCCCTCATACGAACTCGAAATGGAGCAAACTCGGTGGAGTTGGAAAGATAATTCAAATATTTTTCCTACAGTATCTTGTAGCCCACCTAACTCATCCTATGTTAGAAATTATGGTCGTTTGAAGTTGACACAAAACTCACTTAGCTTAACTTGTCAAACTTTCCAAATTTGATTATTTCCAAAAAAAAATGGTTTCTTTCAAATTCTAGTTCTTTCTAGTTCTTTCAAATAGCGAGGTGTTGCAACTAGTATCATTATACTTGAAGAATAATGCAAAGATTATAATGTCAAAAATAATGACAAATTGAAGCTACCATACTTTACTTTCTCATTTTTTTGTGCGAGGATGATTTAACAATAATTGCATTCCAATTCAGTCTCATAAAATATATTTGAGAAGAATAATGTGTAGGCAAATTTACTCTTATCTTATGAAGGTAGAGAGATTATTCCTACTAAATTTCGATTCAAATAAAATATTTTAAAATAAATATGAAAGAAATATAGTATATAAAAAATCATAATGTCAAGAATGATCCAATTGAATAATTGAATATAATTATGCAAGATGTGATATGTAAAATAAAAATAAAAATCATATTTATTAGTAACTAACTTAAAATTTGAGCCATCATAACATCAAGGACATCATTAAACAAGGGAGATGGACACATTAAATTCAATCATCTTTCTAGCATTTATTGCTATTAAGAATCGTTTCAGATTCATGTCGGATAATCGACTATAAAAGTAATATATCTTGTCTGGAGTTAAATAGAGAAATATTAGTAGAGAAAGAGGGACATACATATGATATTCATTGACTTTGAAAAGGCTTACACCAAAGTATCAACATTAGCATTCAATCATCTTTCTAGCATTTATTGCTATTAAGATTGAGAATCGTTTCGGATGCATGTCGGATAATTGACTACAAAAGTAATATATCTTTTCTGGAGTTAGATAGAGAAATATTAGTAGAGAAAGAGGGACATATATATGATATTCATTGACTTTGAAAAGGCTTACACCAAAGTCACAACATTAACCCTCTGAAATGCATGGAGGCTAGAGGTGTACATATCACTTACATTACAGAGATAAATGACATGCATGATGGAGTCAAACCTCGATTAGAATGATGAGAGGAAACTCAAAGCACTTCATAGTTGAGATAAGGTTGCAGAAGGAATCAATTCTTAGCCCATTTTTGTTTGTCACGGTGATGGATGATTGACGTTGCATATATAAGATAAAATCTCTTAATGTATGTTGTTTGCGGATGACATAATACTAATTGATGAGACACACAGATGAATTAGTGCTAGGTTGGAGGTACGTAGAAAAACTCTAGAGTTTAAAAGGTTCAGGTTGAGTAGGACCAAATCACTTGAAGTGCAAATTTAGTGATGCAATGAATGAAAAAGGCATGGATGTGACACTTGAACACACAACTTATTCCTAAGAAAGATATTTCAAGTATCTAATGTCTTGTAATTCAGGAAAGTGGAGACATCGACAATGATATTGCACATCGAATTGATGCAACATGGACAAAGTAAAAGCTTGCCTCCTGAATCTTATGTGTACCTAAGAACTAAGAAGTATGGAGGTTAGATTATTAAGAATTGCAAACTCTGAAACATAGTTGTTGTTGTGAAGCTCTTATGGCAATTGGCAAGTAAGAAAAATGTATTGTGGGTAAATTGGATACATGATGTCTATATGAAGAACACTAAGCAAATATCACCTCAAGACTAGTTGATATTTGAAGAAGTTGACTACTCTGAAGATTGTGATGATCCAATGGTACCAAGGGAAGATATACTCTGACACCAAATGAATAATGATGCACTCTCTAGTTCGTTAAGCACTTGGATGCTCTTTAGTTTTATAAACACATTGATTTGGTATGATAATATTCACGACTATTGCCAAAATAAATAAATAATGAGGATTACGTTAATATCTACCTCAGAAAAGTTCGCTGAAGGGAGATAGATCTGAACGTGTTTTGTACAAAAGAAAATATTTTTCAATAAATATTCTCCAATTATTTAGTTGGTTGAAAAATATATTGTAAAGAAAAACAAGCTTCTTAAAGATGAGGAAAATGTGTTCCTTAATCAAAATAGAAAAAAAAAAGTTACATAAGTGACATTGCAAATTTATTATCACTTCCCAACAACCCCACCACCCCCACTCAACCATCCAAACCCCTGCCACCCCCAAACCACCACTCCCCACCCCATCCCGCTCACATAGTGTTTTGGTAGAATACAAGATCTTGAGGTAATATTTTTTCCTTACTTACCAAACAATAGGAAATAAATAATAAACCCATTTATTTTCTAACAAAACATTTTCTTAAAAAAGTTATTTCCATGGAAAAGATTTTCTTTCATTCCAAACACACAAAATAATAAGTATTCTTGCGTCCTTAACCAGAAGGCTCGAAAATCACATGAATCTGAATTTAGATAGGCCCCGATATGTGGATGCCAGACAGTGAGTGAAAAACCAAAATGGACAGACTTAGTAAAGGTTCAATAATAGTCTTAATTTCCTAATAATAATCTTCATAACAATTCACATAATGCACTACATAAATAAATATGAGTGCAAAAATGCATTCCCAAGTATGCGCCTTAAATACTCCATCAAATTCCACGTCCTATGAGTACAGAAATGCATTCCTAAATATGCATCCTTAATTTAAGTCCCATTTGTATGAATTCAGTTCACAGCATACGATCAAATGTTCCAGCTAGTAGAGCAACCCAATTTCCATTAACGTTAAGGAGCAATTGTTGCAGCCACCTTCTCGTTATCGGATCCTCCTGATAACATAATGCAACAAAACTAGTCATGGTCCGAAAAAATAACAAGGGTCTGATGCCGAGAAAAGAATAATTCATGATTCAGGAGGGAAAGGGGGAGCTACTTATATGGCCAAATATTACATACACGAAGACAACTGCTGAAGGTGTCATCTCTAAGCATATTGGGAAGACAAATTTTCAGTGCCTTACAAGCCCTGCCATAAGCCATACACATCGCCTTTAGCCTCATAGAAACAGAAAGATCAAAAAGGGCTGTGATATGTCACACATAAGCAAGCTGAAAGGAAAACCGGGATGGTGATAAACATAAAACATAAAATTAACCTTGGCTCATCTGATAAACGAAGATAGCACCTGATTATGTGTTTCAGCAATCTTGATGAAGGTTGCTCAGCAAGCGCCCCGACCATATTCCCTAAAACTTGAGCTACTTCAGAAAACCTATCTGATGTGCAATGTGGTACAATGTTTGTCAATGCCAAGCTTATTGCCATTGACAAACAGATACGAGAACTTTAAAAAATATCAAAGAGAGAAGAGGATCTTCACCATTGAGGAACGACTTTCTGGTGTCAGGATGAGAGGCTACAGACTACAAAATAGAAAGTAATGAGAAACTATTTCAATAGGAAGGATAGAAAATTTGACCTTGACCAGCAAAAAACCTAAATAACAGAGGCATCTTAAAGCATTTATACTATGGTAACAACAGATATTTGGAAGTGATACTTGTCATGATCCAAGAAAGAGATAAAACTTAAACTACTTCCCTACTAACACATTCCAGTTTGTTGCAATCACCATCCAGCTCTCTTGACACATTTAGCACAACCCAAATATATCCAATTTTCTATACCTATTTTGACAATAACTCACTACTTTAAGATCACCAACAAGAATGAATAATAGAAACACTATGAAAAAGTTCACAACGAAACAAAGTTAATATACCTGTAGAAGTGCTAGTCAGGGGCGGCTCAACGTTATCGGAGGCCTAAAGCGAAATCTTAATTAGAGGTCTAAAATTTAGATAAACCTCACATGCATTTATTAAAAATTTATTTTTCTTACATTTTTAAATACAAAGTATTACTTAATAGGTTTTTATATATAAATAATCTATTCGATTTCTTTTTCACTTATTAGTTTTAAATAAGATTTTATCAATTCAGCGTTGAAAAATATTAATTTTACTTATATGAATTGTTAACATAGTTCTACAAGTAATAAGTTGACAAATTTCAAATAAATATAAGAATTAGAATCATAGCTTTGATGAAGTTGATAA
>JAJOOO010034990.1:0-12194 GCA_029582685.1 Solanum piurae
AAGTCCAGCTTGTGCTTGCAACAACTTAATATACTTGAAAGTAGCTTGAAGCATTTCAGCAGTATTCATCCTGTGTCCACCAGGTATCAATTTACCCAATTCTTGTGTCTTATCACTAATCTTCTTCCTCCTCTGCCTCGCTGCGATACTCTGTGCTGACATCTTCTTCTCATTATTATTATTCTTCGCGACAACTCCAACATTATTGCTGCTAAAAACAGGCATAGGAATTTCTGTAAGGGAATACGAGGCAAAATCTTGAAAGATTGGCTCATTGAACAAACCTTGACAGTTGTCTTGAAAGACCTTCTCATAAACAGAGTACTCTGGCATGAATGATGAGTTGTGAGTGGAGGGGGTAATTATATTACTACTATTTGGAAGGAAGTCATCTTGAAAAACCTTTTGACGTTTTGGGGTACTCTCAAAAACAGAGTAGTCTGGAATGAAACCAGAATTATGAGTGGATGGGGTTATTATATTGTCTTGATAGACCTTTTGTTGTTTCTCGAAAACACAAGAATTCTCAATAGTTTCAACAGGTAAAATAAACTCGTCTGGATTGAAATAACAATCTTGATTTTCATCAGAAAAGGTGTCATCATAGTTGAAATCAAAAAGAAGCTGCTCCATAGTTATCATTTCTTCTGAGTTGAATTCTTCAACATTTGGTTCCAATTTAGAAGCAGAGTAGTAGCTAACACTAGCCATTCTTCAATATCACCCTTTACAAGCAAAATACAAAATGAGCTTAAGTAACAAATAGTACTGTAGTAGCTTAAACATGAATGTAAGAAAGTTTACCTTAATTGAGATGACAAGTAGAGAGAGATATTATATGTCTTAGTGAATCTTGCTGTTTTTCCTCACTTGTTCAACAAAAGTAGACCTAACAAACAAGTCTTGTTTTTCTCTGTGGCTGACAAACTAAGTAATTAGTGTTAATTAATAGGATTAACGGCGGAGGTAGGTGGGTTTGGGGGGGGATTGGGGTGTCAATGGCAGTTACTTTTAGAAGAGTTATGGAGGATAATGGGGAGAGTTATTATCTAACCGTTTTTTTAACTTTTTTTTCGTATACTGTTTTATGAAAAAAATGATCCAATTTATCTTTAATAATCCCTTAACTCCTAGTTTTGTGATACTACAAAGTAAGTATTTATTCCTATTAATAAATACCTGATTAAATGATGTAACTTTTAAGTCAGAAACTAATCACTATAATTGAAAGTGATAAAAGTTTACACAAAAAAAATCGGTGTAAAAAAAAATTATGACTATAATTATGAGCAATTTTTTTTTTCATTTTAAATATCATCTTATTGTTTAACGCGAAAGAGTTAAAAGTAAAAAAAAAGAAAAACAAATCACTCTCTAAAATGCAACATGAAAAAAGGAAATAAGTAGCTTTTTAAAGATGTACAATGACAAGCTTTCCGAGGACAATAAGAATTTTTGTCTCGAGCAAAAATAAAATAAAAAACAAGAATTGCAGATTTGCAATGCTAAATCTATTTTTGAATATTAATTACCTAATAAACTTTAATTAGGTTTGTATTTTCCAAAGAGAAACATTTTACTTTATTTTTTCAAAAAGAGCCAAATGGTCTCTCTTTTTTCCTTCTTAAGTTATTTACGCAATGATCTTATTAAATAATCTTTTGAAAATATCTCCATACTAATTTTCTTGTTGTTTTAAAACCTTTTTAGCAACATAAAACTATAGAAATAAGGCTCCATACTCCCACAAATACTATAACTTTTTATAGATAATTATTAGTATTTATTTATGTTTTTGTAAATTTTTAATACTCTTATGAGAAATAATGAATTTTGTCATTTAATCCAACTATGACAAGGGGGGAAATCGGATTAAACTATTACATCAAATGATTTATTGTGGAAAATAAACTCTACTTTTTTTTTTACGGCTTACAAATTTCTATAGACGTCTTGACTAGCTATATGAGCTAAGTTACGTTCTCAAGCTTAATTGGTATGCAGAATTAAATTTGTACTTGCATTTGCTAAATATTTTTATACCATAAAGTCTATAATTAAACTTTGGGGAAAAAATAGTTGCTAAGTCTGAATAATAAGTTATGCTTGAAATAACTAACTCATTCTGGACTTCAAAATCAGCTCTCAAAGCAATAAAACAGCGACGAATAATGGGTCATTAGCACAAACGCCTAGGCCAATTTTTATTTTTTACCTTCAAAATTGATGGTATTTAGTTTTAGTTCCTCGATATTTAAGTTAAAAATATGTAGCGAAAAATATCTTAACATTAACATGACGGCATAAGTTTACCTTTTTGTATCATGATATTCTTATAGAATTTATGTGGAACAAATTATATACTATATAACATGTGTCGGATAACTTAATTCCTACATATATTATATCAAAAGACCCAAAGGTTTCTAAACTTATGTTGAGCGAAATTAGATCATAAATATAGATAATTTGACCCATATAGACAAAAATTATTTACCAACATATTTGAGAGTAAAAATTAAAGATCAACCCAAATAAAGCGATCTATGCAAAAACTTCATCAAGAAGATTAGTAGTTTATTTCTCAAAGGTCGACTAATCTCTATCATAATAGTTTTTGTTACAATGAACCAAAAAAGGAAGAAAAAACAAAATATTATCCAACAGAAAACTGAAAATGGGTTTATGGAATATATAAATATGTGTATTTTTTATTTGTTTTGCTCGTTGTAGTAATTAATTATAACCACATGCCTAAAATTTTGCTAATAAAAACTGTGGGAAAAGTGGGTACTAAGAAGTCTTGGCGCCAAAGTTAAGGAGCTTTTGTTACAATGAACCAAAATAAGAAGAAAAAACAAATAAATTATGTAATGTTGTGTCAAAATAAAAAATTGAAAATGGTGTTTATAATACAATATGTTTAAAAATAAAATAAAAATTGTTTGATGCCTATTTTAAGCAAAATATTAATGATGTTTACTCACAAAATTAATTTTAAAAAAATAAAAGTCATATAAAAATATAACTTTAATAAAATATTGTCTAATTACACCTGCTCAATTGAGGACATTACGCATTTATAAATAACCTAATAAGGTTATGATGAATATTAATGAAGCGTGATTCAGAGTTAAAAAAAATATATAAGCACATGTCATGTATATAGCTTAATATAAAAATTGAACATGTCTTTACGGTACATCACATAAATATTTGACTCGTTACTGATGGTAACGTTTTAAGCCTAAAACGTTACTGCTACTAACATAAATCTTCTTTAACGCCGTCTCCCAACTATTTTTAGTCCGTTTATTTTATAAAATGAAATAAAACCTAATACGTTACTACCAACAACGTTTATACCAGTTTTGTAAAATTTTAAAGTTTCATATTACTTTGGTGAATTGAATCAAATAATAGCTTGTTTTGGTCAACTCTTCTTGTTTTACCGCAGATATATAAGAGCAAAATTACATAATATATTTTTTTCTTTTTTATGGTAAAAAACAATTTGCACTCGATTACATAAAATTATACAAATTTAGTAGGATTAATTAAATTGTAAAAATAAATATTAATTAATAATAATTGAATGTAAAATAACTTAAGTGCAAACACATATCATGCATTTATTAATGCATCAAAAATCAGTTTGTGTATTAACATTTAAAATTATTGCATTTATCATATCAAGGATTGTGATGAGATAAATAAGATTCTTTAATTCTTAATAAAAAACCTAGAGTTTCAATGTGAAAATTAAGTTGAAACGAATTCTTATAAAGGATCATGCATTAAGTTGTGTTCGTTGAGTTATCATTCTGCGTCCTCTTTCGTCGGGATAAAATAAAATTTAAAAGGTATTAAAATAGGACAAAAATTAAGAATTTAAAAGGTATTAAAATAGGACAAAAACAAGCACTTTTTTTAGTGAGTTGCAGTTACAAAACTTAGGGAGGGGTAGTTAACTACAGAAAAAGAAATAATCGAAACAAAAGAGGGGGCATATTATTAAATTAAAAAAAAAACTTTATTTTCTTATAAATATATTTCACCTACATTTTCTGACTACTTTTACTATTGCATTGTGTCTTCAATTCTTTTTGTGAAATCCATCTTTTGTAACTTTTGTTTTCAGTTAACATTTATGATTGTAGTAAAATAAATTAAGATTAATGCAAGCTGAGCTAATAATTTGAAAAGTAAATATCAATATCACATGGAATAAATTCCTTTTAAATGAGCAGTCCAATCCTGACATTGCA
This sequence comes from Solanum piurae, assembly GCA_029582685.1. Classification (NCBI taxonomy): domain Eukaryota; kingdom Viridiplantae; phylum Streptophyta; class Magnoliopsida; order Solanales; family Solanaceae; genus Solanum; species Solanum piurae. The sequence continues at coordinate 4,269 of JAJOOO010034990.1, forward strand.
GATCCCCATTATTCATTAAAAATATTTGTATTTTTTTTTTATATTTATAGAATGAAAATACAGAAGTAAGGAATACTCAAATATAAATAATTAAATGACAAAAACAAAACCGTCATATAATAAGAATATTTTATTTTGTTTAATATATTTTAAATATACATTACGTAATAGCTTTTAACACTAACTGCAACAAACGGCGATAATAATTATGTTATAACATGAGAAAATTAGAAGAGATTAATAGAAGGATGTAATGGTATAACTCTACCTACATAGCTTTATCCAGAAAATAAAATTAAAGCACAAAAACTTAAAATTTAATGACATTTTTTTCGACTAACAAAAAAATTATTAAAATGCAAGGCAAATTATTTATCTATAATTGTTCTTAATTAAAAGAAAAAAAATTACTTATTCATGATTGATAGAAACTAATGACGTTAGATAATTTGATAGAATATCTAATTCAGTTTGAAGCAACTAGTGGTTTTGATTGTGTTAATTTGATGCAATATAAATATAGTTACGATTTGGTGGATTATAAAAATACAATGTGGTTTAGATTAATGTAATGAAATTTTGTATGTTATGATATCATGATTGTTTTATTTTTATCCAAAAAATTATACTTTTTTAATTAAAATGTCTTGTTAAGTTACTTTAAAATGACTCAAAAATATGCTTTATATAATGCATTAAATTAGAAAATTCATTACAATTCAATTAGCTTGCTTCATAAATGCAACTTTACCCATATTTCATAATTATAGTTAGGAATTAAATTGTAGTAAGAATATCTTAATATTATGCGTGTAAATCTAAATATATCATCGATTGTTTTGTGTAAAATAAAATAACAATTATAATTCAATAAAATAACGATAACGATATAAAATACTATTTTATTTCATTTTTCCCAAATAAATCACGTATTGTTTCATAATGTATTATATTATGTTGTACTATATCATATTATATTGTTTTAAGAGCAACTTTCACATATAACAAACATAAAAATCATATTTGTATGCTATAACTATAGTTTGCATAATTGCGCTCCATAGCAAACATAAATATGTATATTTCACTATACATATACAAAACATATACAAAAGAAAGCAATTGTATAATCTGTTTCGGTATACATATACAAAAGATCAATTATATAATATGTGTTTGTATAAAGCGAGAAAGAGAGAAAGAGAAAAGAAAAATGGGCAAGGGAAGATCGTATTTGTATAATCATAAGTGTATAGGACGAAAATATATTCATTTGTATTTGTATATACAATTTTCTCTCGCTTTATACAAACACAAACACAATGTATACATTTGTGTTTGTATAAAGTGAGAGAGGCGAGCGAGATCTGGGAGAGGGGAGAATTTTCTCTCACTTTATACAAACACAAACACATTTTATACATTTGTGTTTGTAATAAAGCGCGAGAGGTGAAGGAGACTGCCCAGCGAGAACAAGAGTGGCGAAATAACAATAGTTTATTATGAGGTACAATTAAATCAAACTATGGTTATAACATTTAATTTGAATTAATAGTTTGCTATTATATATAGTTTTCCTTGTTTTAATGAACGCAATATTTGAATAAATTATATCATTTTTAGTCGTTACATAATGTCATATATCAACAATTCAAATAATAAATCTATAAAAAAAAATTAGAGTACAAAGTAGAGTTACTATGAAAGATACGGTAAAAAATAAAATATATTTTATTAAATAATAAATAAAAATAAAATAAGAAGAAAATATTAAAGTAACAGTACAATCACACTAAAACAATGTTATACTCCCTCGGTTCACTTTTAATTGTCATATTGCGCTTTTTGAACAAATCAATTTGACTAATTTTTAAAGTTAAAATTAGATTATATTAATTTGATATTTTAAACAAAAAAATTAAATATTCAAAAAATGTATTAAATTACTACAATATTTTTTTTTATATCAATACAATAAAATGTTAGTAGGAAAACATAACCATTAAAAGTGGAGGGAGTGAATATAAAATATAACTTTTGTTGTCGCTAAAGTCATGCCACGTTACATAAAAGTCTCCATAGCTCCACAAATTTAACTGCTAAAAGAACCTTCATTTTCCCTCACTGCTTCACTCTCACAGTAGAGATGGCTTCTACTTCTGCAGCTTACATGGCTACCACTACTTTCACTTCTAATCTTCTTGAAATCAAACAAAATCCCTTTTTCCCAAATAGTTTTCCATATTCATTCCGCCCCTTTTCTCCCAGAAATCTCAAAAACCCAAAGTTCTTCAAGTTTCCTAAAATGACACTCTCAAATGACTATATGGGAATAGGCAGTTTCAACTCCACAAGAATCACTTACAATACTCCCACTACTGGTAAGTTTTACAAAAGGATGGATTCTTGTTTGGTTATTCCTCCACCAAAGGGTATAAAACCCAAAGCTATTATCAAATTTGTGGGTGGTGCTTTTATTGGAGCTGTTCCTGAAGTTACTTACAGGTTAGACAAGTTGTAAATTCTTGAATTTTGTGGAATTGGCATTAAAAGTTGAGTCTTTTGTTGATTTTGTTTTCTGGGTTGTTCTTGTTAACAGTTATTTACTGGAGAATTTGGCGAGAGAAGGGTATCTGATAATTTGTGTGCCTTATAATGTGACATTTGATCATGCCCAAGTCACAAGACAGGTTTTTGAGAGATTTCATGCTTGTTTTGATTCAATTTTAGCATCAGGGTTTCCTGATTCTGGTCTTTCTGCTGCTGACATTGTTGATTTGCCACTCTATTCAGTTGGCCACAGGTAATTAGTGTTGAATCTGTCTTTCTTTAGCACCAGGGTTGCCTGATAGGGGAGGGTATTACAAGTTGTGGAATCGAACCCTCACCAATAAGTGAAAGTTCAGGTAGCCAGCCAACTAACCAACTTAGCTACTAAGATCCCCGAATCTGTCTTTTTTCTATTGTGTTTCTTAATATTTTGGACCTTAAGCTTGTTATTTTTAATGGGTTACTCGGTATTTGTAAAATAGATTTTCATTTGAATGCTTTAGCATAATCATTTTTGTGTGCTATGTCTAGTGGACCTCAGTTTGAATAGGATTTCTTGATATACTTGTTTCAAATGCATTAAATTTTTTTTCCTTTAACCTTCTAAAACTCGATTAAAGTATTACCTGGCTAAGATGTCTGTTTTCTCTTTCGTTTTTGGTAATGTGCAACTTGCAGTAATGGTGCTCTTATTCAAGCGCTTGTAGGAAGTTATTTTTGTGAGAAGATACCTAAGGTTTGCTGTTTCACCTCTGGCTCACAATTAAAAGAAATGAATGTCTTACTGAGTCCATTTTTATGTCTTTTCATGTAGGCTAATGTTATAATATCATACAACAATAGGCCAGCATCAGAGGCAGTGCCATATTTTGAGCAGGTAATCCATCTATTTCTTACATAATCTGTGGTGATTCCAACATTCTAAATTTGTGCAGCTATATTGTCTTCACTTAATTTTTCTCATGATTCATCTTCTATCTATGAACAATTTGCACTCCGTTATGGCTTGAGGAGACACTGTACAAAAGTTGATTGATTCTTTTAGTTTGTTCCCTTTATTCTGCTTCAGTTCTTATGATATTTTACCTGTGTGTGGTCATGACTTGTGTACAATTATTCAGCTTATCATTTCCGCTGTTATGTATTCCTCTCTGAACATATGATATCTCATTATCTTAGGTGTCGTTTGGTAGAGACGTAGAGTGTATAAGAATAGTACTTGATAGGATGTATTAGTTATGCCGGGATTATTTCTTATCTAGTGTTTGGTTTGGTGTAGTAAGGGCAGTTCTCTCTTTAACCGTTTATCAATATATTAATAGCCCTTGTATTGCTAATACCATAATCTGCTATGAATTAGTTATATACCCTATAATACATATATTAGTTGTACATATGCTGAAAATCCTTCCAAACAAAGGATTAAACAATCTCATTACTAATACATGTATTAGATTCTCTTGTACATTCTACCAAACCACCCCTTAATGGTATAGTTATGCCTAGTTCTTTTTTCGAGGTCAAGGTAATTATTTTTATATATCTAAAGAAATCCTTAACTCTGTCACCTCCTTGTATTCAGTCTCATCAACTAAAGATCTTTCCATCTCTTAGGCAATTGGCATTTGCATAAGCTAGCTTTAGATTGACGCTTCTGAACATTCTCTTCCTATTTTATGGTTCGTTGCAGTAATTCCGCATGAATGTTTTTTGCCCTGAAAGCAATCGCCCACAAGAAAATTGTGAAAGGAGTAGGGCTTTGTTAGTGCTTCAGATGTTAGATAATTAGTAACATCAATTGGTAATCTGGCTGTTTACCTGTCCAAATACATAAACATCTGTTCTAACTTACTGTGTAAATTTGGATAAAGAGGCTATCACATTGAGATTTACTCTTTTCAGCACTGAGGCTCCCCTTTTCCACCAGCAGTCTGCCCCCTCCTCCTCCTTGTCTGCTCAAGACCTTGCTGAAGATGAATGAAACTAAAATCCTGATTTTTAAAGAGTGCTTGAACTGCTGTAAGGAGAGCCGAACCACCCTATCACTCAATACACACACGGAGCCGAACCACCCTCCCCCAAAAAAACAAGATTCCCACACACACGGAGTCTACTCTTCCGATAGCGGATAGTGTGCACAGCCGTAGACACTGATTCATTTTAAAAACTCAAGGGAAGGGATAACAGAATAAGAGATTTATGCAACTAAAGGAAGAAAGCAACTGAACAAGCAGTAAGCTGACAGATAAATACATGGTTACAGTTATTCCAAATATATGAATTTTAAGGATGGTTGGTTCTAACCACATATCAAGGTAGAAGGGGGTGGATGAAGCTTTGTCGTTGTCGGACAGATTGAGTAATGGAGCTTTCTGAAGGATGATCTAGTCAAGGTGGAGAGGATCCCTTTCTTGGGTAAAGTTGATAATATGAATTTGGTGAATGCATTTATTGTGGTCAGCTGCCAGCCTGCCATCTGCAAATAGAATAGGCCATTGCGACAATTTCTTCTTCTAAAATCTTCAAGTCTTGCCTTTTATTTTCTCCATAGAACATTTTGCAGCCAAAATGCATCATTTCTTGAAGTTTTGATCCCATTTTGCAGTTGGGTCTTCTTGTTGGCCAGATGGTGCCTGTTATATCTCCAGCGTATTCAATGGCTCAATCGGCTTCAGGTAGATTAATCTAACAGCTTCATCTATTATTTCTTATTTCCACTAGAAACCATAGCTATGGCAATTGCTATTTCCTATCTGCAGCAATCTTGCATGTATCTGCTACCCCATCTACCTAATTTAAATCTATGGAGCTTTAGAAGAAAATGTTCAAATTGATTCTTATGTTGAGATTGATGCAAAGTGTATAAAATTTGTTTTGAGTTATTGAGGAAGTGGATCCTTAGTAGAAAATGTACATGATTCAGTATTTGTTTATGAGTTTAAATTGTTCGGGGAAGAAAATTTGTTATTTTCAAGAAATGGGTGAAGGCTTTTGGAACAAAAAGAGGAAAGTAGGTCAAATTGTAGAACATGGGAATATTATCTGAATTTTCCTTTCCTACTTTGCCTACCATAGTCTTTTGATTCCTATTCTCTTCTCCTTTCTATTTTTCTCCTGCAATTCGACAATCATATGTGTTGTATACCAGTTATTCGTAGAAAACTATATATGGTTCTAGTCATTTGGTGCCAAATTACATGAAATCTCACATTTACCTTTTCTGATGTTCCACTTTTTCCGAGCATCAAGTTCCACTCCCTTTTAAAATGGCTATGGGATGTTGAGATATAATCCTTTTAGACTTAGTTGCGCGGACTCTTCACTTTTGATGCCGCACCCGTCTCGGATTCTTCAAAAATACACTACTTTTGGCGAATCCGACACGCACCCGTTGACATTTTTGAAGAGTCCGAGCAACATAGCTTTTAGATCAAGCAAAAATAGAATGTCCTTAGTGAAGGTCAGGTATGAGTGGAAGGTTTTAGGCCAAGTCCAATTTGTTTCTGTTGGTAAAGAGAATAATCTTATCCTTTGAGAATAATAAAAAATGGATAGTGTTCAATCAGAACATAAAAAAACATGAGTAAATTGGTCCTAGTTACTCTTCGGGGTGGAGCTGAAGAAGGGGTGGGTGTTGGGGATTCTTAAATCTGGAAAAGGATCCAATGAATTCGAAAAAATTGAATGAGGAGCCATATGAGGTGAAAATCTCATGTACTCTTTAAGTAGAGTGGCAGTGAGGGTGACTTATTTGTCCACTTTTTCCCTATCACCCCCAAAAAATAAAACCCTGCCTGCCAAAGTACGATTAACCTCCGGATTTGATATCACTGCTTATTTAGGTGTCTTTATACACCCGATGTGGATCTCTACATAACTCTTTTTCTTAATCAGTGAACAGAGTAATAGATACTCGAACACCTCTCAGTACGTGTGACCCGATTTTGGGTTCGAAGGTGGAGTTTAATGTGTTCTTACGAGTGTGAGAATGAGTTTGATAAAAGTTGGATCTAGTTTCATGTGAAAGAATCTGAACGTCCAACCCATGACATAAGATACTGGGCACTGGGAAGAACCCAAGAGCTTTCCATACCCTTTTAGACGTTCCTATATACATGATGTGGAACACCTGAATGAGAACGACAATAGAGAAGGAAACTAATTTAAAATTTATCATCTGTATACCCTTTTAGATGTTCCTGTATACCTGATGTGGAACACCTGAATGAGAACGAGAATAGAGAAGGAAACTTCATTTAAAATTTCTCTATGATTAAATTCGCTCTGTTACTTGCATTTTGTTATACTTGTTTTGTTTTCCCTTTTCAATGAAGTCTCCTTTTCTGCTAACATTTTTCATCATTATAATTACCTTCTTTTCATCAATAATATGTAGGAGATGCGTTGAGGGTGTTGCTTGATACAGCTGGAACAATCATCCCCGACTATGATCCAGAAACAGTTGTTTCATTGACTAAATTTACTGATCAGCTGCCTTTGGTATTTGGGGAGGTATGTGCTGTCAGTTTTATTTGTTGAGCCAGTAATATGGATGAAAATTTCATCGTCTCCATTGCTTGTTCTTGCTGTTTCATGAATACTATATATCTTGGTGAATCTCATTTTCTTGATGCATATTCAACTTTAAGCTTTATGAATTTTAAGCAGATCATAGTTTTGGTCTTAGCTTTCTGCTCTAATGAAATTGTTGCTACTTTAAGCTTGCTCAAGGGATATCAGAGTTCAAGCCAACACCTTCAGAAAATCTGGAGTGTTTCAAAAACGCCTATAATGTCAAGCGTACACTGCTGGTATTCATATTATGGTCCTATCATCCAGAAAAGTAGTTTCAGATTATTAGTCAATGTTAGTGTTGATGGGTTCAAACTTTTATTTCAGGTGAAATTTGACAATGACGCAATTGATGAGACAGATCGGCTTGAAGAGACACTAAAGCCTCGTGTAGAATCTTTTGGTGGAGAAGTGGAGAAAATTGCATTAACCGGGAACCACATCACACCATGTGTACAGGTATATTGCAAGATTTACTTTGTTCACTTGTTTATAGCGAGTGATATCAGTTCTACTTGTTAGGATGATGAATTCATCGACAAAGCGTAGTCTGCCTTTCATTTTCAGGCTGAAATGTTAAGAAGATAGTACAAACCACTTGATGATAAATAATGGCAACTTCCATAATCCTAATATAGAAAATGAAAATTGCTTGTGCAGTATAACACTAAGAAACCAAAAACTCTTCATACTGAACTTTGCATAATTTCACAGAAATACAATGTCATTATTTGTTTTTGTGATCAGGAACCAAAATGGCGAGTAGGAACTGTATACACTCCAGCAGATGCTATTGCTCAAGTG
>JAJOOO010034991.1:0-11997 GCA_029582685.1 Solanum piurae
AAATTATAATTTAAAAATATTATCATAAATATCGACAAAACAATATTACATGGTGTTAATGTTACTACTTGTTAATCAAATCCACAAATAAAATTATCGTTATAATATTTATTAAGGTTTTTTCAAATAAAAGTATAAATATCTAAATAGAAATATTAACCTAATTGTTTTGTCACATTAAAATACAAAAAATGTGACAATATTCCAACCATAAAAATGTTAAAAATAAACTCCTTAAAAAATCATGAAACTTATGGCGTATCTAACACATCATGAAATCTATGGCGTATCCAACACTTCATGATCATCTTCATCAAGCATATCTGAATCAGCTTGTAGCAAGGTTGTCTTAACATCTTCATTTTCATTTGCAATTTATATGCGGTTTCAATTAGTTAAATATTAAATAGGTTTTGAGTTTGGACTCTTGTTAATTTTAAATTTTAATATTATATTATATTTTTTAATTATTTTTATTTAGTCCACGGGCCGGCCCTACCTATATTTCTCAAGCCCCACAAATCAGCAGACTTATTCAGGCTGGGCTAAAAAGCCCTTTTCTTAAATGGGCTCCAAAAATCTTAGCCCAGCCCTATTAAATCCCGGGTTAGGCCAGGCCGGCCCAACGGGCCTAGCCCATATTGACGGCTCTACCTATAAGTTGTCCTTACATTTCCCATAGCAAAACAAGGTAACTTAACATGGAAAAACAAGAATCAGAGAAGAAGAAACCAAGAATCCTTTGTGCTGAAATCTTCAAGAAAGTGATTTACCGGTGGCCGGAATCCGTCACCGTAAAATTAGATTTGGTTTTCTTGGATGGACCTTTTCCAGCTCAGGCGGGGAAATCTCCCCGTGAAGGTTTTTTTGTTCCTCCTTACTTTGTATGGTTTCAATCAAATAAGGTATTAACACTACTATAGTTTGCTTCATCCTTTTTTCCAAGGCTAGCTACAATCTATCTGAATTTCACTGATCCGATTAATTTGAAGGAAATTTTATGTAAATATACCCTTCGGTCATCTATTTATTAATATGGTTGAAATATACATTATCAGTATACTTTGGATGTATATATAGTGTATATATATGTATGTATAATATATACATTATCATCGCACTGTGTACATATTTTATAAATTAGATGTCTCATTATTAAAAAAAATATATTATTTTCCACTGAAAAATGTTAAGTGGCTATTCCAATAGAAATTTTAATTTGAATAGATCGCTGAAAAGAGAAAAATAATCATGTTTTCATATGGGAAAATTAGAAAGTTTTTTACTATTTAAGTGAGAATCTATTTTTCACCATGTATTTTCCCAGTGAGTTGGTTCACTGAAAAATGAGTGAGAAAATCATGATCTATAGCACAAATTGACACTGATTTATGGAAAACCTTCATTTCTAGTAGTGTCTGAATGGTATTTGACTATATATGTTTTTTTCTAATTTTAATTCACGAAAAACACTCTCTGCTGAGATTTTTTTGTTTTGTTTTGAGGGCTTAACTGAGTTATACGATTAAGAATTGAGTGATCTTAATTATCTATATGTCAATACTATTTCATTTATTCATATTTATTCAATTTTTGTAAATTTTATTGCAGGATTTAAAAGAGGATTGCAGTTTTGAAGAATGCCTAGAGTATATAGAAGATTTTATGTTAAAGCATGGACCTTTGATGGTGTTCTTTGGTTTCTCACAAGTAATTATGTTTTGTTAATTACCATTCTCTTTGTTTTTCTTGAAATAATGGGAAAATAATTTGTTATGATTTGAATAGGAGAAAATGATTTTACAATAAAATTATTTTATTTCACGGATAATAACATTTTTGATTCCTTATTATTACTAAATTCTTATAATATCTGACTAAATATATTTGATCGGTCACCAATTTTTTTAGGGAGTTGTTTTATGTGCAACATTTCCAGGCATGCAAAGGGAAAGAGTGGCCCTAACAAAAGTTCCAAAGATAAAAGTTTCTTATTATAATATCAGGTGCTAAATTTGGAGGACCAACTTATAGTGCACCACCTTTGGCTGCCAATGCATTTTCATCTCCAATTAACTCTTCATCACTTCATTTCTTAGGTACATTCACATTATCTTTTGACTCGATATGATATTTAGTATTTATATTAGAGTTTGAGCAATTTAATAAATTTAGGGGTAGTTTTACTTTAGGTTAGGGAGGCAATACACTCTTTATCAAAGATGATTTCATTTATAGATTGATAGTTCGAAATTTTTATTGAGAGAGTTTGAAAAATGAAATTATCGTGTCTAGAATTTAAACTTGGAGCCTCAATGTAAATTTTAAACTCCCGTCTTTGTTTAAAAAAAAATAATTAAATTCCTGAATCATTAAGACAACCTCTAGTCTTGTATGTACAATATAATTTTTTGCTGAGGGGGCTCGAGTGGATCCCCTCCTGCGTCTTTAGATCTGTCCCTGCATTCACAGATTTAGTCCTTGAGACCTTTGGCTTAGAATGAAAGAGTATTTACCATTCTATCATAAATCTTTGGTAATACTACGTTTATATTTTCATTTCATTAGAACACAACTTATATATATTAATAGACATGAACAAGAAGTTTATACTATATATGAATGTAACTAATCTAGATATAATGGTAAAAACACACCTGAAATAGTATTACGTTTTCTGTGAGTTTCTTAACTGAACCATATGGTGTTTGTGTTTTTACTTGAACAATCATCGATTATTCATCAAGACACACATGGACTACTATTTGATAGTGCGTGATGTATACTCTCTTTTTTGGTTGAAAAATGGTGTCAAATGGCATCCCACGTGGTTAATTGCAAAAATTTAAGAGACAATTTTTATGTGGATGAAATATCATGGCAAATTAAGTTGTCATATATATAGTTCTTGATAAATAATTGATAATTATGCAGATATGAAATTCACGGGAAAAAAATAATACTTTATTTATATTTTTTTCATTTTTAAAAAAAGGAAAAATAGACTTCAAAAGAAAAGATGATGAAATTCTACTCGAGTGTTTTGTGGATCCATGGGTAATTCACCATCCTGAAGGACATACCATACCTAAACTAAGTGAGTAATTTTTTTTTAATTTAGAATATGAATTTAATTCTTACTTAAACTAATATTTTTAAAATAAAATAAAATTGAGGTAAATCATATTATCTTTGCAGATGGTAGCAACCTTGAAACAATGCTTGGGTTTATTGAAAAAGTTCAACAACTTTGATCATGGAAGGAAAATATAATTCTCTATTAGTATGAATTATTTTCAAATATTTTTATTTTATTGAGACTTTTTTCTTTGTTGATTAAGAGCATATTGTGATGGAATTGTTCTAAACACTATAGTTAATTATGCATAAGTAAGATTTCATGTTTGAACTTTAAAAGTTGAGAATGTCTCGATAATAAATGATTTACTATCCTATAATAGGTATATTGATATGTGTAGACATCGAAATTTTATAATAAAACATTTTTTATTTCAGTTAGGGTTCTTAAAGGTTATTCTATCCTACATCCTGGTTCACACGCCAATATAAAATTAACCAATTTCAAAATATTCTTAACCTCTTTCCTAAAAAAAAGTGTTATTTTGGCTGAATTGTGGAGATTAATCGTTTTTGTATGTTTCTAGGGATAAATAAATACAAAGCCCACCACCAAACACTATGGTTAATTTATTAGTCTGAATAACAGATACCACGTGACAATTTAGCCATATATGTCCAAAATAATTTTATTTGAATTTAAAATTTTGAGTGCGCGTTTGATTATGCATATTTTATTGTGAAATTTGAAGAAAAAATAAATAAATTTATTTTCAAATTGAAAAATAATATTTGAATATTGAAGTTGTGTTCGGCCACATATACAAATTGTAATTGTTTTTTATCTTCTATGAGTAACTCAAGTGAAAACACCTTTCTGTTATTTTTAAAATTCTTGAAAATTTTGAAATTCAACTTTCAAAATTAAACTTTGGAGTAAAAGTGAAAAAATTTCATGATCAAGTGAATCTTTGAATTATGAATTATATAATTTGATAATATATTCGGACATGTATTTTACTATAAAAAAAACTAAATTTTAAAAGATAGATTTTTAAAAAATTAAAAAATCTTCGCCATATATATGCTTTATGTACCCACCATTCTTTCATCAAAAGAAATTAAAAAAGAAATACTATGGAAAAAGAATCAAAGAAAAAACCAAGAATTCTATGTCTCCATGGCTATAGAGAAAGTGCTGAAATACTCAAGAAATTAATTCTCCGATGGCCGGAATCCGTCACCGGAAAATTAGATTTGGTTTTCTTGGATGCACCTTTTCCGGCTAAGGGCAAATCTCGACTTGAAGGTTTCTTTGATCCTCCTTACTTTGAATGGTTTCGATTTAATAAGGTATTTATACTTGGCTTCATTTAATTTCAACGATTCGATCTATTCGAAGGAAAACACTCCCTGACATAAGATTTTTCTCGTTACGAGGGCTTAAATGAGATATTTAATTAAGAATCGATAAAGTGATCTTATTTATCTTATCGTACTATTTTATTGTTCATTTCATCCTTGATTATTCACTACTATTTATAATCATATTTGTTCAATTTTTTCGTGAGAGTCAAAATGACCAATGTAGAATAAATCAAGATCCGAATTTTGGTGTGTTTGATACGAAAGAAAATATTTTCAATATTTTTTCTGAAATTTATTTTTTATATTTTTATTGGGATAGTCATTTTATTGTTCGATCTTATCTAGTGTTTGATATTTGTATTAAGATCCAATTAAATTTGAATTCGCGTTAGAAATTTTACATTAAAATGTAAAAGCACACTAACAAAGATAACTTTGTATCCAAACAGTCAAACAAGACTCGAATACAAAACTCTTAATTAAAGATGAATAAGTACTTATCATACTACCAAAATTATTGTTGATACTGGAATAATTTGTTTGTTTTTTTAATTTTATTACTAGAGAATTATTTTATTTTTCCATAAATTGTGTACTTTCTTGTAGGATTTCACAGAGTTTTACAATTTTGAAGAATGCCTTGAGTATATAGAAGATTTTATGTCAAAGCATGGACCCTTTGATGGTATTCTTGGTTTCTCAATGGTAAAATATTCTTTATGTTATAAGTACTATTTTCTTTTCTCTTGCGATAACAAGAAAATAATCTCTTATGATCAATTATAATTATAATAAAAGAAAATGATTTTATAAAAGTAAATTTTTTTTTGTTGGAAATAGGCAGCTATTTTATGTGCAGCAATACCAGGCATGCAAAGGGAAGGAGTGGCTCTAAAAAAAGTTCCAAAAATTAAATTTGTGATATTAATATCAGGGGCTAAATTTGGAGGGCCTTCATTTGGGGTACCAAAATTGGCTGTCAATGCATTTTCATCTCCAATCAATTGTCCATCACTTCACTTCTTAGGTACTTTCATATTATCTTCTCTTTTTAATTATTTTTAAAAAAAAATGTGTGTGAATGAGAGAAGCTGTTGTGAATGAATTCGGTTTCAAGAATAACGGTGTGACTTAAGGCAACGAGGAACGAAAGGATATGAGTTTTTGTATGCGCGACTCGAAATATACTCTTTATGTTCCTAATTACTTGTCTACTTTTGAATTGACACATCTATTAAGAAAACAATGATTGAAATAACAAGTTTACCAGTTTACCCCTATTAATTATGAAGTTGATGAATTAAAAATTTAAGATTTTCAAGAAGTTTTATCCTTTTCAAAGTAATTAATTGAGGATATAATAGGTAAAATTTTTTTGTCTTTCTTTGATTTGTCAAATTGGACAAGTAAAAAAGGAATATTGGACAAGTAATAAGGGACAAAAAGAGTAGTTCTGATCATTTTTTTTATATATAATTATGTTTTTAATTTATTTCAAGCTTTCTACTATTTATATTATTGAACATTTCAATTATCCAATTAAATTGGTGTTAAATGATTATATTTCTTCTCAAGGAGAAAAGGATTACCAAAAAAAAGATGGAGAAGTTCTATTAGAGTATTTTGTGGATCCACAAGTGATTCACCATCCTAAAGGACATGTCATACCAGAACTAGGTGAGTAATTTTGTTTTGAAATTTCATGGTATATTTCTTGGTTTATAATATTAATGTAATTCTTACTTAAATCAATATTTACAAAAAAAAAAAATTAAAAAAATTAAACCAAAACATCATTTTTGAAATAACTCCACTAGTTAGACGTAGGATTAGAATTCTAGTTACAGATTTGACAGGATTGGATTAGAGTTATGGTTACACGTTCGGCATAATCTAGTAACTTAGACTTAAATTTTATATTTTTTGTTAATTTTTTTTTACTTAAAATAGGTAAATAATGTATTCAAACTGAATAATTGATTATTTTTTTAAAAACTTCTAACCTAAAAGCTCAAAATTTTGAATCCGCCTATCTACTTGAAGTCCTGGTCATTGACTTTTAACGTGATTTTTTTCTATTGTCATAAACTTGAAAAATGTATTTGAAAGTTGAAAATTTGAGTTTTCATATAATTTCACATGACAAAAAGGTTAGAAAATTTATAAATGAAAATTATTATCTTAACATCTTAATTAGTATTCATATATCCATTAATTAAGATTCAAGTCTTAGTTTTAATGAAAATAAAGAAGGCTTTAACTATGTCTTTATTTTATTTTTTTGCAGATGATAGCAGCGCTGAAATAATGCTTGGATTTATTGAAAAGACATTCCCAAATTTTGTAATAGGGGGGGATCAATATAATTGGAAGCCCAAAGCGAAACTTTAAGCTAAAAAAATTGTGAATGTATATATATTTAACTTTTAATCAAAATTTCTAACTTTTGTTTTTTACTGATCGTAATATTCACATCTGTTAGCTTGCACCTTAACTAATTTCATGAGATATTTATAGCATTGATGGCAGCAACACTATTTTGTTCTCCGTGATCGCAGGCCCTTGGCCACGTTCGCAAATCACCTTAGGTATTTGTCTATGATGAGATTTGAACACGAGACGTTATGATACTCAACCAACTTCATTGACCATTAGATCACACCCTTATAACTTTATCTACCAAAACTAAGACAAACCAGAATAAATTACCTAGTTTTATAGCTGCTAAAATTTGAACCTAAAACTTTGTGATTTTCACTGATTCATTAATCATTAAGCCGCAACCACACATTTCCCCCCTTTAAATATCAACAAATTCATATCCCAAGACTAATAATTAATTCATTTGTATGTTTCTAAAAAAAATAAAGAAAAATACACAACCAACAACCCTATAAAATGGTCAATTATGGCTGAATCATGGAGACAACGTGACAAACTTTTAGCCATAAATAAATAAAAATTATATATATTTATATATGTGTGCTCCTTAGTGGGTCTTACATTTTTGCATAAGAAATTAATACAATGGAAAAAGAATTAGAGAAAAAAAAATTAAGAATTCTGTGTCTTCATGGCTTTAGAGGAAGTGGTGAAATTCTCAAGAAATTGATTTTCCGGTGGCCGGAATCCGTCATCGGAAAATTGGATTTGGTGTTTTTGGATGGACCTTTTCCAGCTCAGGGGAAATCTCCACTTGAAGGTTTTTTTGATCCTCCTTATTTTGAATGGTTTCAATCAAATAAGGTATTTACTCTTATTTCTCCTCACATTTTAGTGAACTGACCAAAAGGATAGCAAATGGGCGAGTTGGGTAGCTCATAGGATTAGAACATGTAGCTACGAACCATAGTATCGAGGATTTGAATGCCTTATATTTCACAATTCATCGTAATATTCTACAAGTCATGTGTCGTTCTGTTCTATTAAAGAACTTATGTCATGTGAAGTATAAGTTGTATTGCTAAAGAAAAAAATTGTGGACAGGTGCAAAAATTAAAGATCCCTTTTATTTAAAGGGTAAAACTGTAATTTTTTCTTTTCCTCGGTTGAATCAATAAATGAGTCATTATTTGATTTTGTCAAAAGTATACATGGTTACATGTGATTGAATCAAAAGGGTCTAAATAATAAGTAATAATTCAATTGGCCCAACTTTGACTCATCATTTTTCTTAGACATCAAGACCAAAAATTTACATTTTCATATCAAGATTGGATTTTATTTGGACTGCTAATTTTTATGAGTTTTTGTAAATTGTAAATTTTGGTGTATTTTTCTTGTAGGATTTCACAGAGTTTTACAATTTTGAAGAATGCCTAGAGTATATAGAAGATTTTATGTTAAAGAATGGACCTTTTGATGGTGTTCTTGGTTTCTCACAGGTAAGTTTTACTAATAAGTTCCATTTTCTTTTGTTTTTCTTTTCTATTGCGGTAAATGAGAAAAAATAATCTCTTACGATCAGTTATAATTTGAATATGAGAAAACGATCTCACAAAGATTACTTGTGTTATTTCTCAAGGATAGTAATAGTTTTTAGTCCCTCTTGTTACTAGTGAATTCGTAGTTTAGTACTCCACTTGTTATATTTGATTAAGCATATTTAACCTTATCCCTCACAAAGGTAGGGATAGGGTGTTTACGTACATCTTATAAGAGCTTTCTTAGACAAATAGTGGTACTACCAGTATATGTCTAAGAAATTACATAGTGTAACGACTTATAATTCAGCGAATTTGACAAGTCTCACAAGTAGAAGGATGAAATGTGCACTACGTCTTCAATTAATTGAAGGTTCAATATGCTTAGTCAGATATTACAATCGATCTCCCTTTTTCTTAACCGTCCTCTAACATTTTATCTGTTTTTTTTTTGTGTGTGTGGTGAAAATAGGGAGCTGTTTTAGGTGCAGCAATTCCAGGCATGCAAAGGGATGGAGTGGCTCTAACAAAAGTTCCAAAAATAAAATTTGTAATACTAATATCAGGGGCTAAATTTGGAGGGCCAACTTATGGGATACCAAAATTGGCTACAAATGCATTTTCATCTCCTATCAACTCTCCATCCCTTCACTTCTTAGGTACTTTTATCACATTACTATTTCTTTTATGCAGTTATTGGTGCAGCGATAAATACTCCTTCATCCTTAACTAGAGATAAATAAATAATTCAGAACCTAGTAAGGGGTCTTTTTTATGAAATTTCGACTCTCTGACGTGAGTCATCTGTATTTAATCGAGCCTCAATATTAGTACTGGACGCGAAAATAACTTTATCGTGGCTCTAAGCTCCCCTTCTCCAATACAATTAGTATAAATGTATTTATCTTTGTTTTTGAAGGGGAGGCAGATTTCCAGAGAAAAGATGGTGAAATTCTGCTAGAATGTTTTGTGGATTCACAAGTGGTTCACCATTCTAAAGGACATACCATACCTAAACTAGGTGAGTAATTTATTTATTTTTGAATTTTATGGTCTAGTTTTTGTTTAGAATATAAATGTAATTCTTATTTAACCAATATTTACAAAATATATATATATATATATAAATCTAACTAAAACATATTTTTGAAGTAACTCCTAGAGTCAGAAATGGAGCTAGAGTTCTCATTACAAATTCATGAACATAATTTAGTAGCTTAAACTTAAACTCTGGATTTCTATTAATAAATCCAGTTAAAATGTATAAATAAATAATTCAGAACCTAGTAAGGGTTTTTTTATGAAATTTTGAATCTATAAAGTCAAAATTCTGAATCGACTTGTATGGAGCAGAACTCATTAACTTTCAACAAGGATTTTATTGTCATTAATTCAAAAAAAATGAATTTGAAAATTGAAGTATGAGTTTTCATATAATTTCATAGGAAAAAAATGTTTAATTTTAAAAAAAATAATTGAGTAGAACTTTTTTTTTCTCTTTTGAAGCAATGAAAAAGCTAGGTTAAGAATAACTGATTGAGTGGAACTAGAATTGATTATTATACCTTTATTTTATTTTTGCAGATGATAGCAACGTTGAAATAATGCTTGGATTTATTGAAAAAAATTCAACAACTTTTAAACAGGGCACGAGTTTATTGACAGTATGAATTATTCTCAAATGTTATTTTGTTTTCTGATGTTTCTTTTGTTGATTATATTTCTTTTGTTATTGCTTAATGTATTCATACTTGTAATATTTTCTCAGTCTCAAAATACTTGTTACATTTAATTAGGATCATCAGTTAATTATTTTATCATTATTAATGTCTTAAGACAGCTCTTTATTGAATATTTACTCTATTTATGTGTGATAATTAAAATATTTGTAGTGTTCAAAAATAATTACGAGTGTGATTGGGTTGGATTAAATGGGGGGAACGAATAATGTAATTGAAATCCGATATTGAAAGTCAATCTGGGGGATTCCGTTTATTTGAGAGGGTATTTTTGCATATTTTGATTACAAAGGGGAAAATTTGGAGACAAATTTAATAAATAGATGAAAGTAGAAAAACATTTTTAATCCTTTCCACTTTAATTTTATCTTGTATTTCAAAAAGAACAAATACTCTCAATTTTCCAATGATTCGTCTTTATACAATACGACAATTATATAAATAATTTCTGATACTATCGTGATTTTTCACTTTGATATCTCCACCAAAACAATTATTTACAAGAAACACAAAATGCATGTATTGAACCCTTTATTAGTAGCAAACAAAATATAAATTAATCATACTCTTCTTTCTTAAAAACCTTACTCTTCCTTCTTATGATTTTCTTAGATAGAATGAATGAAAAAAGAGTGTTCGTGTTTAGAGATGACAATTAAGCGGGATGAGGCAGAGCAAGTCTTGATTCGTTAAGATTTTGACTTGTCATGGCTTACTCCATTTACATATTATTATTTTTTAAATATACTCTGCTTTGCTCCGTCTTATCCTATTCAGGCCAACTTCGTTTATATCTTGTTTCACTTTTTTTCTCAGGTATTTACTTCCTTTCCTTCTCTGTCAATAAATGTTACTTTTTTCGTTCATTTTTGCTTGTTAAATAAATTAAAAATATATATTTTAAATTTTACTCATCATTTATAGATTATTAAGAGAAAAATCATAACTTTTGAAATATTTTATTCTTAATATCAATTATTTATAGACCTAAGACTACATATTAATTATATGAATATTATTGTAAAATATTCATATTTATTTTATTTTAAAGATACAAAATTCAAAATCAACAAATAAAAGTGAATGAAAGAAGTATATCGAAGAAAATATTTATTTTCTCTGTTGAAAACAAAAACAAAGTGCTACTCCTAAAAAAATAACTAGTGTTTCCTCCAATATTATCGAAACTTATGTATACAAAATTCACCACATGTTGCCCTGTCTTGCTCCATCCTGTTTCTGTTGTAATACTTAAAATAATTCTACTATTTCTAGCAGGAATAACCTTTTTCGTGCTAGCTAAACGTAAAATAATAACTTTTGTGCAGCGTTGAAAGGGTGAAAAGGTTTTTGATGGAGTGGGATCGTGGAAACTTTTTATTTAACGTATATCCTTCGTTTTGAGTTTAAAGTACGCAAAGAAGATAATAATAATTATTATTATTTTTTGTCCTTTTTAGCCTTGGCAATCAAAAATGTGAAATTGCAGTGAAGATTAACAGAGCCACTAAGATTTTGATTTTGGCCTTTTATTCACTATTGATAGAAGTTGGGGCGGAGTTAAGTGAATGCAAGTGAGTTCATTTGAATTTTTTTGTAAAAAAAATTCAATTATGTATGCAATGTTAATATTATAACCTATAGTAAATATTAAACTTTCTCAGTTTATATTTTCGACCGATAGAAGTGTAAGTGTTAAATTAGGTCTTAGGCCTAACTCACATCCCAAAAGCTAGCTCAAAGAAAGGAGGATTGCCCAAGCCTTATAAGGAGTCCACCCATCTCATTAACCACCGATGTGGGACTTTTGTCATTCTTTAACACCCCACCTCACGCCCAGTGCTTAGCATCTGGTGCGTGGACAATTTTGATTTTGGGGGCCCCAACAT
>JAJOOO010034993.1:0-11385 GCA_029582685.1 Solanum piurae
TTATTTTTTAACGGTGGTTTTGCAAAACCATTTTTTACACGTGGCCAATTATAATTCGGCCACGTCATTATTTTTTTAATAATAAAAAATCAAATTTCAGAATTTTAATTTTTTATTATAAAAAAATAATGACGTGGCCGAATTATAACTGGGCATGTGTAAAAAATGGTTTTGCAAAACCACCGTTAAAATGTTTGTTCAGAATTTTAATTTCTTATTATAAAAAAATAATGATGTGGCCGAATTATAAGTGGACACGTGTAAAAACTGGTTTTGCAAAACCACCGTTAAAAAATAATGGCATGAATGAGCCTTTTCTTAAACGGTAATGGCATAAATGAGCCAAAATTTTAACGGATGACATAAATGAGCCTTTTCTGAAAATTCGATGGCATATTTGAGCCTTTTCCCTTATAAAAATAATAATCAATTGAGTTCCATTCTTCTCTTTGATTGACAGTTCGACTTACTTTAATTTCTCATGGAGGACAAGCTTAAGAAAGATTTAGTTTGGTTAAGTAAATTCGGATTCACGCATTACATGCATAACCTAGTTTTGGGGGTGACGATATTAATAAAAAAAAACTTTCTAAGAGCTCAAAACCATCAAATTAAAACTTATTTTAATTAAGAATAAAGAAACCTCAATCTTAGTTAGATGTCGTTACCTTTAGACATATATTGTGCACACATAAGAACTCCAGAAGAAGTAAAAATACAATATCACATTTAATATTCCCACCATTTACATGCACTTCAATTAATTTCCAACTAAACAAGTGGAAGTGGAATTAGAAGAAAAGAGCCTAAAATTTACTACTATTAAGAAATATGAAACATCGAAAACATGTAATAAGGTCTATCTACGTACATTCTATCATTCTCCAGATCTTATTTGTGAGATTATACTGAATATATTATCATTGTACCCAGCTAATTAACATACATAGTTTCCGAAATACAAAATAAGTACTTAATTACTCAAAATATCAAACATTAATATTAACAAAAATACCTAAAAATAATGGGGGTTTTTTTTTTTTTTTGGTTCTAGGGTTTTTTACCAAGTGTATGCTTGTTGTTGTGCATCCAAACTTTGAACACTTGCCTTGTAATTCCAGTCTCATTGCACAATTGCTGCACCAATTCTTCATCTTCCCTTTGTATCCTCCACCCTAATTTATCAGCCAACTCTTGCATTTTCTCCTTCTGTACTTGACTAAATTTTGTCCGAAAGCGCTTCTTCGAACCTATTAAAAGATATAATTAAGTAAATAAAAATATTTTTATCACCATTACCACTTATTAGGACCGTTGCATTTTGCATCCCTAACGTATATATGTCTGTCCTCTTTTGTGATTCGCACACTATAGAGGTTGAATATGAGAAATCATCAATTAAAATAAATACAATTTGCCTAATTTAAAAGACGGAACTCCAACAAGGAATCTATTGCCGAAAATTAAAGCTTATCTAGGGTGCGAATCATAAACTTCTACAGAGGAAATTAAATACTTTAGGGGTGCAAAACGCTACAAACTCAAACAATTAGGGGTCGTTTGGTAGAGTATATTGGAGAAAATAATGTCTGCATTAGCTTGATATTGTATTATTAGTACCTTGTTTGGTACACTTTTTTAACTTATACATAACTAATGCTTATATTAGTAATACATTATATTGTGTATTGAAGAGTGTATTACTAATACCATCTATTTCTATGCATTAATAATGCAATGTGTTCTAATGCATGCATTAACATCATTAAAGACACAATTGCCCTCAAAAACTTTTTTACATCCTTTTCATTATATTTTGCATTATTCTTATAAACTCTACCAAACGATTCCTTACAATTTAGTCGTAGTCTACCACAATTTTTGTAGATAAACTAGTCACATAATTCTATTATCATCAAGGATTATAGTTTAATTAGTCGTGTCATCTTACTTGTAAAAAAAAATTATAACTCTATAATGTTAAAAATTAGATAAGTTACATGTTATAACATACATGGTGCACATTTTTTTTAAATAGTGACGATGTAGATAATTTAAATGTATAATTAAGTTACTTTAAACATTATACTTTCATGACTTCATCTAAGTGCCTTTTTGCACTGTAGGAAACAAAATGTGTACGAAATTAATTATTTTTGGTAGAATTTTTTTTATTTAGTCAGACCATATTATAGATATTGAACATCGAGCGAGAATTAAGAAAATAGAACTTCGAGCTAAGAAAAATTAGTACCTCCGCTATAATTTGGGTTGGAAATGTCCTCCTGATCCTCACGATATCCACCGGAAGTCGACGGCAAAGCTAACGGCCTCTGATGTGGCGCCACGTGGTACTGTAAATACCCACAAGGTGGCGGTAAGGTTCTGTAGTAAGTCGGCAGCTGATTATGTGAGTGGTAAACAAACGGAACCGGCTCACCGCCGGTGGCGGCGGCGGGGAGAGGTGGCGGTGCAATTTTCCGGTGGAAATTGCGGTGACAGTTACAAGCGGCGCATTTGAGTGAATCAATTGAACCATCTTCGCCGGCGGGGAGAAACTCGCCGCAGCCGTCTACGGCGTGGCCGCCGATACCGACGGCGTGGTTTTTTAGGCACTCTTTGTATTTTGGCTTGTTGTTGGTCCAGAGCTGAACGGCTGTTAACGGCTCGAGCTCGAGTTGAGGACTCGGCGGCATTTTTGTTGTTGAGTCGGAGTTGTCGTTGTGACTCGGTGCAGCTGCTATTTCTTCATCTCTTTGCTTCTCTTGATCCTCAAACTCCATAACTTTCTTTAGCTAAATTTCACCACTTTAATCATATGGAGTATATAAATAATGAAGGTTATCTCTAAGCTTTTATGTAGTTTTTCGAAAACAGTCTTTTTATCTTGAAGAGGTAAGTGAAAAGAAATGCATATACGGATTTATCTTTTTTCTACTTCGTGAGATTTCATTGGATATATTTTTATTGTCGTATCTCAATGATTCTTTTCCAAAGTCGGTTGATGAAAATATTTTATGCATTAAACTGTCATTTTTATTATCGTATCTCTAGCATTATTTATGTGGTGGTATTTGATTAAATACATAATTTAAAAATAAGAGTTGAATTGTGTTCAAAATTATGTGTGGTGTAATACATAAATAAATATAACTTGGTATTTAACATTGGCGTTGGTATTTATAATTTTCAATTGAAATCTAATTAAGATATTTTATACATGTATTATGCCTATTAAATTTTCAACAAATTTTATACTTATTTTTAAGAAATATATTTAGCCTATATCAATTATTAATTTAGAATCTAATAATTTTAAAAAGCTATTAAAATCTTATACTCCATCTCTGATTTAAAAAGAAGGTTAGATTTATAATGTTTATGATTTAATTCATTTCTTTAGCTCGAGGCGAGGAGTCATTTACTTTTGCAATATATTTTACCTTCTATTTTGTATGAATTACATATTTAATAATCGAACTATACTTTAAAACTCAACCAGTTTAAATTTATATTTTAAAATAATAATTTTCAAAACTCGACTTCAAAATATTTAATTAAATATATACAATATTATCATTTCACCGTAATCTTTAATGATTACGTCTACATATTTTTATTATATTCATGATAAATCACATTCTTCCCCTTTTGCACAATTGTACAAGCTTGAAGATCTCTCTTCCTTTCTTCCATTTGCACAATAAATAATGCACGTTATCGAGGTTTGGCTTTTTCCTAATGTAAAAAATATCACACTCTTAACCTAAAAATTCCCCAAACTAAATATCCCTAACCTAAACTAATTATGTTATTCATATATCAACAAATTTATATATTTGACTTTCATTATTCTCATACTTATTATTTTGATTTATTTTATTTGAATCGAGGGCCTTTTAAATAATTTTTCTATGTTTATAACGTATATTTTATTTTCTTCAAATCTTACTTATCTTAAATAAGTAATTACTATTGTTTATTATAATGTTACATACAGATTCAGACAAACTCACTGTTTTTTGTTGAGATATTGCATATTTATATTAAATTTGTATAAATATTTAATTGGAAATCTAATAAATAAAATGAGTCGTAATTCAAAGACATACAATGTCACGATCCGAGTCTACACCCCAGACGTGACACGGTGTACAAGACTCCGAAGAGCCTCATACAAGCCTCATAGCATTCATAACATAAGTACATTGGGAAAATAGTGCGGAATTTAAAAATTTTCTTTATAATCGAAGTCATTTTCATAAAAGCAAGTGAAAGTCTTTCTATACTTTGTCTCAAACCATCTAGAAACACAAGACTTAAAACTTTGGGACATAGCCCATACAAATGCTCTAAACATAAAATAAAAGACATAAAGGGAAATAGTGGTTTCTATGAGGACTCACCAAATCTTCAACTCCAAGCTCCTTAGAAACCTATCTTCCAAGTATAGGACATCAAATCTCCAAACCCTACACTTTGGTAGAAAATGATGAAATATGGGTTAGCACAAATAATGTACTAAGTATGATAGCCATGCAAAAATCATGCTCAAAACGGACATTTGGTTGAAAAACCATGCATATGCCAATTTTGAGAAAATATCATGAACTTTAGCAAAAGGTATAAGATACAATCACATTCAACATATAAGTCATTTCATCACATTAAAACATAATCAACATATAAGCCATTTCATCACATTAGACCCTTCACCTTAAGTAACCCTAAGCTATACTTGTGCAATGTAAGAACAACATCCCATACTACTCATCCTACTAAGTACCACTTTGAGGCCACCTTAGATGAACTTACCATTCTTCTTTTTCATCTTTAGACCATACTCATACATAAGGAACATAAACATTTCATAAGTCATGACAAGGATAGTAACTCATAATACAATCTAAGTAAAGCATGCATCATTTCATTAAGCATAGAAGTCAACATTCTTCATTAGCTTCATTAAGAACATTTTCATTCATTTGCCATTAAGACATTAGAGAACTCACCATAGCCCTCTCAAAGCCTACTCGTGCAATGCATGGATGACATTCCATATTACCACCCACACTTCATAGAGCCTTTTGAGTAACCATAGTGCACATCTCACATGATGGGAATAAATATTTAACCGACATAGACCATGTGAGCTTAACATGGAATCCGGTGTCTTGCCCCACACTATAAAGAGGTGGTCTACTTGCCTAAGGTAGGACCGGTAATATTTTAGCTTAAGTGGATCCACTAGCTAATATCCTATGTGGGCACATAGTTATGGGATAAGAAATATGTTCATTGAAACCCGGCCTAAACATGGAGAGAGCCTCCATCTTACCAAATCTGCTCGGTGCTTAGCCTCCATTCCCATAGAGTGTTTCATTCTCATTAACATTATTGTACTTGAGAGGGCCACCAACATTAGGTCTACCGACCCAAAGTACCTTACAAAAGAAAAAGCCACCACCATTAGGTCTACCGATTCAAGGTACATCATTAGGATAGCTCATTGAATCCTCAAGAAGGGCCACCACCATTAGGTCTACTGATTCAAGATTCATCATTTCACATATGAAAGGGCCATCAACATTAGGTCTACCGATTCAAGGTTTAACATCACATTAGTTTCTAGACTCATCATGAAGGGCTACCAACATTAGGTCTACCGGTTCAAGACATATCCTAGAATACTTTATCATTCATTTAGGAAAGAGCTACCAATATTAGATCTACCGATTCCATGTTCATTAAGTCAAGGCACATTCCTTACACAAGAAGAGGATGCCTAAGCCTACCAATTCAAGATACAACATTCAAGGTCACATTCATCAATACAAGAAAAGGATGCCTTAAGCCTATCAATTCAAAATACATCAATCCACATTACTTTCATTTATAGAAGAAGAGGATGCCCTAAGCCTACCAATTCAAGATGTAACCTCACATTATAGAAACCCTTCACATTCTATCATCATCATTTATGAGTGTTAATTGAGAATATGCATTCAATAATAACACAATTACATTCTAAACATGATCATAATACTTTCATTGAGATCACACACATATACTTCACATCATAATCATACATAAATCCTTCATGAAATTGCCCTCCAAGTCTATGAATCAATCTAAACCCAAACATCTAGAATACTACAATATATAAGAGGAATATCATGATTCAATAACCAATTCAATATAAACATAAACAATTCAACATGCTTCCTTAATCATTCAACCCAAATCACAAACTTCGTCCAATTTAGTATTTTGGAGGAAACATGAGTTCATAGGGGAATTCATCATAATTCATCATTAATTCATCAATTCCATCATAAATCATCATGTATAAACCTTTGAAAACGTTTTGTAATTGAACCCATGCATAGATTGAAAACCCTAGGTTTTTGGCGGATTTTGGAAACTTGAAATCATCTTTTGATAGGGCTCCTTGAATGAAACTTAATCAATGATAAAGACTACCATACCTTTATGGAAGAAACTCCACGAAAATTCAGTGAGAATGGTGAGATCTTGAGCTTGAAAGCTTGAATCCTTCTTCTCCAATGGTGGTTTCTAGAGAGAAAATATTTAAAAAGGAGATGTGGTTTCTAATTTGTGTTTGGGAATAATGAATTAGCAAAGGTATTTTAATACTTTTAAAAGCCTTAAAATACTTTAATTAATCAATAATAACCGTCCCCTAACTTAAATAACCTAAAAAGGAATTTACTAAGTTGCCCCTCAACTTGGTCGAAATTGGACAGTTTCAGGTGTCATTCACGAAACCCCGCCCACGGACCGTGGGTGGGTCCACGAGCCGTACTGGCACTTTGTGGTTTGGTACTGGAGCATGTCACCTTGACCCTTGACCTACGGATGGGTTCCACGAGGCGTGGATGGACCTACGGGGCGTAGGTCCAATTCGTAGGTCCCAATTTTTTGACAGCTTTTGCTAAGTTGAGGCAGCCTTGGGGTTAGGCTTTAGGGTCCCCCTCAAGGACCCTTGGTTGGTCCTTGGGGGGGTCGTACCTTGACGTTTAACCCCTAAACTCCTCAACCTGAGCTCGGGACATCACTTTACAACTTCAAACCCCACATCAAACTAAAAAACAAATTCGTTAGGCTCTAGTTTCACCTATTCGTTTTCCGGGTCGTTACATACAATATACTAATAATCAAAGCAAACTAAACGATTCGATCAAAATAATTTTGTAAACTAGTGCCAAGAAAAGTATCCGATTATAGATACATGCAATAGAGGAGGAGCTTACACAATAAACCAATAATCAAATTATAATTTATGCTCTATATTGAATAAATCAAGTTCAAAAGAATCTACTTATAATATCACTATCTCAACTGATAAACTTCAAATCTTGATTATCTTATATCATCCTTATCTTTTAAAAGAAATTATTTTCTTAATTCAGAGATAAAATAAAATTTATTTTTTTATATTTTTCATTCACTCAATATTTAATATTTATTTTTAAAATCTTAACTAATTCAAATTTGTGTACGCTAAATTCAAATACAATGAAGAAAAGGCACTATCACTACATAAAAAATATCATTAGCGGCAATTAATTCTTAATTGCCACTAAATATGTATTTTTAGCGGCAATTAGCACTCTTTGTATATGTTTCTAAAGCCTTTAGCGATATTGATTCTAATGACACTTAATTAATGTCGGTAAAGACTTTAACACTCTTTATTAATGTCAATATTTATTGTTGCTAAAAGTTATTTTTATCGTAGTGTATTTTCTTTAATTTGCATGGGCGTTCATTACCTTTTTCATATTTCTAACTTCAATTTCTCTCTCTTACCAAAAAACTGTTAGTGGCCTCTTCGTTTTATTGGCCTTTACATTAAAAATAGATATAATATTTCATTTTCATTTTAAATTCAAGAGTAATTTTTTCATATTATTTTAAATATTAAATAAATATATAATAAAATTTAATACTTCAAAACATTATTAATAAAGACAATTAAAAAAAAAATACACCTCTAATTAATTTTTATATACAATTAAGTTAACAAAAATCAAATAATATAAAACGAAGCAAGCACATTTGAACAAATTGTTCATTTAATTTGACCATATGGTAAAAGTAAAAAAGCATAGGAGTGGGTTGGGTAGGGGACCATAAAAATTGTTGCTCGAGAAGAGTACAGCAGTACACTGTGTCTTCTGCAAAGCAGCAGAGTACTCCACACTTTTAATCAAACACTATTTGATAAAAAATTATTGTACTCGATGAGTTAATAAAGGCATAAAAGTATTTATTTGCAAGTACATTTTTGTCGTTTTTAATTTTGTTATATGATTTAGTATAAATATTCGGTGTGATAGGTAATTAGAATTATTAGTTGCATGTTCAATATAGAAGTTGGGATTACAATTGGGATAATCCTATTTTTGAACCAACCATCCCTCACTTTTCCTAATTAAGTAATTTTTAGATATTATTTCTTGTGAGATTTGACTCGGCCCTACATTTGAAATTATATTTATAATAATTGGATTTAAGATTTGAATCTTAAGAATTTAATCAAAGGTAAGTTATTATTGGATTTTAAATTAATGTTTGTACAAATGATTAATCAATTTTTTAAGACATATGAACCCAAACTAAACTTACTAAAAATTTTACCAAACCATAAGATATACTCGAATTATGTCCTTATATACACATGTTACTTGTTAGTGTAGTCGCAAAAGTAGTTGACACTATGTTAAAAATAATCTTTAATTTTAATAATTTAATTGTCATTAAATATATATATTTTTTAGAAGTAATTACTAGGGATAATGCTATTTTAGCAGTTAGCACTCTTTGTAAATGTCGCTAAAATATATAGCGACATTGAACCTGATGACAATTAATTAGTGTCGATAAAAAATTTAACACGCTATATTAATATGCATGTTCATTCCGCTAAAAAATGTTTTTTGTTGTAATGCGAGTTGATTGAGCAAGGAGGTTTAAGGTTCAAAACTCTCTATATGGCCTTCTCAATCAAATTTGCCATGCTCTCTATATTGCCTTTTCAATCAAATTTGCCATGCTCTTTGCTTAGGGGTGTTCATGATTCGGTTTGGATCGATTATTGATCAAAATAAAAATCAAATCAATATAAATGATTTTTAAACTCAAAATCAAATCAAATATAATATACCCAAAAATAAGAGAAACGATTCATTCAAAACGAAAAAAAAAGTCATGACAACAATCTATTCAAAACGAAAAATAGTTAGAACGATTAACATTATATAACTTTCAATCACTAAATTTATTGTGAGTAAAGCTTCAAAATTCACCATTTTGGCCCACCAAGAATTGTCATAGACATTCATACACATGAAACCAATAAGATAAATGTTCTTGTTTTGGACATTTTTACTTTCATAAATAGATTAAAAATAAATTTTATTGAAAACATATATAAGATTTTTAAAATTGTTTATATAAATAATATATTATGTATGTATCATAAGATATATGTATATAATTTGTCAGTTTTATTCGGTTATTTCTTCGATTTTCTCGAACAAAATCAAATTCAAACCAAACCCAAAAAAAATTAATTTGTGTTAGCAATTAAATTTTTCGATTTGGATCGTTTTTTATACAAATCGTGAACACTCTAGTCTATGCCACAGTAATATTTACCTCTCTTAGTATTATTTAAAGGCTATTACACTAAAATAATATTTCTATTATATCAACAGAATAAACTAATAGCGACTACGAATTTTTTGGTCCACCAAAAATATACACACGTTAGTGCGTGCTCATGATAATATCATAATATGTGATGTTAAAGTGCATTAATTCTTTTATGTGCTTGTAGGTGAGGAGAAGAGAGAGATGGATAAACACGGATATTTCATGACATTTATTTATTTTATTATTTCTTCCGTTCCTTTTTGTATGTCATTTTTATTATAAATAGTTAATTCATAATATTTGTTATTTCATAAAATCAATGCATAAATTATAAAATTCTTCCTATTTTATCTTTGGGAGTTATTAGCCTTGAAATATACATTTGACTAACATAGAAAAACTAAATAAATAATTCATGTTCATTGATCATATTAATTAATCAAAATAAATAATTTTATATTAATTGATTGAAACGTAGACTTTAAAAAAATTAAATAAAAGTAGAATGACAAATTTAATTAATTTCTTAATGCACATGAAATAAAAATGGTGACATATAAATAAAAATGAAGGGAATATATTATAAGGTGTCGGTATGTAGGAGATTGAAGACAGAAAAAGGGGTTAGTTGTTGACTTACGTTCAAACTGCTATGTTACATTTAATGTTCTTCCACTTATTGTCTTCTAGTAGTAAATAATTTTATCTACGTCAATCGCCGTGGACTGTGATGAAATAGTTGAATTTTGGCATTTTTAATTATAGATTTTAAGCTTTGTCACTATTCAGATTGTCATGATTGGCATCCACATCAATACGACTGTGGGAGAACCACTACTGCAACTCAAATCAAACAACTAAATAAAAACGCATTTAAGTATATGAAAGCAGAAATAATAGCTAAAAACTAAAGTTCCCATAAACTTCAATAAAAGATCTAACAACTAACAATGCGGAAGAATAACCTAGAACCTGAAAGTCAATGTACCAAAACATCTAAAGTTCAACAAGCTAAACAAGAAGGGATACAACCCCAAACTAATGCACTAATAACTAACTAGAAAGTCTAAGTCCGAAATGGTGGACATAGACTAAAGAGAACTCATGGCAGCCCGGAAGAATTGACTCACCCTTGAATTCGAACGATCACTGATCTCCTAAGCGAGGTCTGTCAGTAGTCGCTTGAAGATGCCATGTACTCAACAAAATTAAGAGCAAGTGCAGTATCAGTACACAACCACAGTGTACTGGTAGGATCACGCGGCTATCCCACTAAGTGCAACATAAGCAAGTCAAGACAACATTATAATCACATGCATAAATATCAACATATACAATATTATCAACATTTACGAACAACGAACAACTTCACATTTATATCAAATCATTGGTCCTCTCATGGAACCCAAACAGTTAGCATACCGGAACGTGGTATTCGATCCCATAATTATGCCGAAACGTGGAAACCGATCCTATAGTTATGCCGGAACGTGGCAACCGATCCAAGTTAGTTATGC
The DNA here is from genome assembly GCA_029582685.1 of Solanum piurae. Taxonomy (NCBI): domain Eukaryota; kingdom Viridiplantae; phylum Streptophyta; class Magnoliopsida; order Solanales; family Solanaceae; genus Solanum; species Solanum piurae. The sequence goes on from JAJOOO010034993.1 coordinate 11,199, forward strand.
CGGAATGTGGCAACTGATCCATTCAACACACCACAATCACAATCACAAGTATATCATCAAGATCATACATTTAAGTAATGATTTCATGACAATCATTATTCATCTATCTCATTTGCAACAAGTGTGATCAATATTGCAATATTCATACATATACAAGTATCATAATGAAGTAAGAACAAACATACAT
>JAJOOO010034997.1:0-12427 GCA_029582685.1 Solanum piurae
TCTATTTATTTCCCTTTTTCCCTTTGTTTTCAATTTTTGGGTCATCTCTAATTGATTTTGGAAGATTATAATTAACAAGATTAATGTAAGCTTGTTTATTTTTTCCACCATAGCTTCGAAGCCATTTTTCTTTTCCTTCCTTTTTTCTTTTCTCTAGAACTTTTTATTTTTATTTTACTTTGTTATTCAACTATAAACCTTTTAATAATAAGGTAAGTTTTTTGTTTTTTGCTGATATGAATTTTTTATTTAGATGATTCGTTGATCATGATCTTTCTAATACACAATAAATTTTCTATTTTCAGTCACTCGATAAAAATAAAGAGGAAAATTGCAAGAAGGTGATACAAAATGAGAGATCAAAGGAATATAATGATAGAAAAAAAGAAAAGGAGCAAGAAGTCTCTTTTGAGGAGAAACTACTTGAAGAACAAGAAGAAGAAGACATCAATGGTATCTAAGAAATTTTATATTTCACAAGTAACTTATGTTAATTCTTTTGAATTCTTTTGATTTGGAGATGGAAAAGAATCCTAATATTTGTATTAACTATATATTGTTTGTGTCATTTCCTTTCATTTGGCTTTGCATGATTTTTAGGTGAGTTGGGGCATAACATTATCACAAGTGATGAAAAAGATCATAACTACCACCGTTTGAAGCAAGGGCTACCAAGAAGCACAAAATTCCGCTCCATTATTGACATATACAAGGTGTTTGAAACTATATTGAAAAATGGTTTCAGTACATTGATTTTGTATATACTTATTTTAGTTAGCTCATCAAGTTTTTCTTTTATTTTACAGCATACAAAGAGACTCTCATCACCTAAAGAGGAATATAATTGGAGTCGTACAAGTAATTTAGAGAACCAAAAAATTGAAGTACACAATGAAGACAAAATGGTGAAGGATCAAGTGAACACTTTTGAGGAGGCACTACCTAACAAAATAAAACGAAAAGGTATTCATGGTACGTATGTAATCAATTAATTTAAACATCTTACAATTGATGACTTATATTATTAATTATTTTATTTTTGAATTGGTTATGCATGATTAACAGGTGAGTTTGAGAGCCTTGGTGAACATAGTCAGGAGGATAATGTTAATCGTACCTTAATGGAGAATACAAATGAAGAAGACCATTTAAATAAGGGAATATCAGAGAGGATTTTGTTTGAATCCCTTTTTGACCTATGCGAGGTAATTGATTAATCATGTCTTATATATCTATTTGCTTAATTTAGGGAATATTTTAATTTGCTTTTCAACTTTGAATTATTAATTTTGAGGAAAAGATTTTACTTTTTGCCAACATGAATTTTATGTTGAGCTTGCTCATTGTATTCCACAATAAAAAAAATTATTTCTAACAAAAACAAAGTGAATTTATAGGCGATAATACAACATGAGATATCTGTAGAACAAGACAAAAGTAAAACAAGGAAGGACCAAGAGGTCTCTACTGAAGAGGAACTACATGACCAACAACAACAAAATATCACTGGTACTTAAGTTATTTTACATCTCACAACAATTGACTCTTATGTTAATTTTTTTGTATGGAAAAATATAGGTGGATTTTAAATTTTAAATCAATGGATACATAGTATTACCGTTCTCATATCCTTTTCGATTCATGAAAAAAGAACGATATTTTTTCTAGGATAGAAACTCTACACCTAAATGGCACAGGGCGGAGTTGTAGCCTAAGATGCATACAAGAATTAGATTCTAAATTTTTGAACTTATAAGTTTTTTATATGTATCATACCCTCTAATTTAGTTATGCACGATTTTCAGGTGAGCCTGAGCTCAACAAAGTCACAAGTGTAGACATATTTTTGAATTATTTTGATTGTGCTTTAAACGACAATTACGTCAATTGTGGCTCAAAACTTTTGAGAAGGGATGAAAATGATGGAAACTACCATATCGTGCAAGGAATACCAAGAAGTAAAAAATTTCATTCCATCAGCAGCCTCTATAAGGTAATTCATATATACATTATGTCTATTATATTTTCCTTACGTTAGCATTAAGTATCGTTGAGCAACAATTTGCTCCTTTAATTTTGATCCTTAATTATTTGACAAAATAAAAGAAATTGTTAAACTTATTTTGAATATATCTCATATAGTTTCCTTGCATTTCACAGCGTGTTACCAGGCTGTCACCTGTTGAAGATGAATATAATTGGAATCTTTTGAGGGGAAAAGATTCATCGAAAGATTTCAATTAATACGAACCGCTTGAAAAAAGAAGACTCTAAGTAACAAAAGGAACTTTAGTAGTAAGAGAAAATGTAGAAAAAACTAAAAAGGCAATGGAGAAAAGAATGATATGACTTAATTCTTCCAATCTCCAATGTTGTATTTCAATCATTTCTTTGATATTGAATTGTATTAGTTGATTTACAAATTTAAATTTAAGTTACCTTACAAACTTTACTAATTGCTTCTTCAATTATATGTTCTTCATTAATTACCCTTTTCTAAAGTTCATTTTCAAAATTCGTTGGCAAGTTAACGGTGAGCTTTCTCTCGAGGATTTTTTTGATATATTCATGCTTGATGTTAATACCAAATTAATAAATATGAGTTCACTCGAGATTCGTGGGAAGGCCTCAAACAAAATAATGTGTCTGATTAAATTACAACTTGTCCTCCTATACAACAATTTTAAAGTAAATATACAATAATAACTCAGGAAGTTAATTTGAAGCCGACTTTAATGAGAAACACTTTCTCATAGGGTCACCAAAGTAGACTCCTTTAGCCACTTCCATTGTTACAGAATCGTAAGCTTTCTTCTCCGCCTAAGTTGAAAGCTCCTTTCTACATCAAGATCTGACCATCGAGTTTACAATCAAATATTTATAAATATTTTAATAAATTTATAGAATTTGAGAAAAAACTACTGATTTCCGTGAACCCAACGTTGTATCAACCCTTGATATTGGTATATCATTATGTAACACTCGTGCACTATCTTTTTGTAACTTCGTCACACAATTTTTTCCATCTTATGTCTTTGTGAATCATTGTACATGATTTTTGCCAAATTGGAAGGTAACAAGTTATTATATGAAGGTGTTGTTTGGCCACAATGTTTAAAAGAAAAAAGAAGATTGCTGAAACTTGTGGCCGACTTAAATGAGTCAATAAAGTTTCCGAGACTGATTGAAATCATCCTAATAAAGGTAAAATTAAATGAAAAATATTGAAGTTAGATTACTATTAGACATAGAAATATATTATTTTCTTTTTGAGACTGACCGAAAATAAAGTATCAAATAAATCGAGACAAATAAAATACAATATAATAAGGACATACTTATACATTTACAAAGTGTTGATTGAATTAAATGAAATGGTGCTACTCTATGATACAACATTTAACAAAAATTGCCATATAAGGTCCCTCTTATGCTTTCCTTAGTCCTTACAAGGAATTTAAGGTTACTATACAAATTTACTATATCCCCACAAAGGTAGGGCTAACGGCTGCGTACATCCTACCTTGCCCCGATCCTACATGTAGAATTACACCGGGTATATATATAGATTAACTATCTTCAGCTCCGGAGGAACTTCCAAGGGCCTGTCCCAGTGCCTATCCTGCAAACCATGAAGCAAAAAATAAACAAATTGTGCTTCTGAATCCCATGGTCGCCTTAATAGTCTGTTTGGTCAATCTTCTGAAAAGCTGGAGTGATAATTTTCTTACAAAAAGCGGTTATTTTAGAGAGTTAACGTGTTTGATCAAGCTTTTAGGAAAAAAAGTAAAGAACTTTTGGAGCCCTCGGTCAGACACAAACTATTGCTTTAATATTGCAAAGGCATAATACATGATAAATATGCCCTTTAACTTGGCTTCAGCTGACATTTATGCCCTCCAACTTTGGGTGTGCACAAGCAGACACTTAAACTTGTATAAAATTGAACAAGTAGACACACCTTTTGTACGTGGCATAATACACATATGACGCCACGTAGGATACAAGGACGCCATGCATGACAAATGTGTCTATTGTTTAATTTTATACAAGTTTAAGTGCACACCCAAAGTTAAAGGTCATAGTTACTCACTGAAGCCAAGTTAAAAGTCAGGTTTATGTATTATATATGCCTATTGCAAAAGTGTTCTTCAATTGATTAGTCAAACACAAACTGTTATCATCCGAAAGTACTTTTTCAAAAAGCAAATTTTGGAAGCTTGGCAAAACAATCTATAAGTCTTGGTTTTTCGGATGCTTACCTTCCAAAGCCAGCTAAAGCTCTTAAGCTCATATAGATGGTTAGAGCTACCCAAATTCCGATATATCCATAATTTGATGAAAGAATGAGAAGGAATATAATGCTGAAAAGAGCCACTGTAAGCTGCAGATCAAACATGTTCATGTCAATAAACGTTTAATTACAAAAAAGTTGGCAATATCCTCGGAACATCACGAAGAAAGAGTTCTTCGAGAAAGTAATTCTCTATTTGGAAATGTGTGTGTGAAGAGGAGAGTAGGAGTGGGGGTGGTTTGAGGACATTTATTGAGTTGAAGTGCGAGTGTGAGTGATTTAAATGCAGTTGACACCTATGTTGCTCAGACCCTCCAAAAATGATGTCAAATCTTCAAATGCACTACTTTTGAAGCATCTGACGCACACCCTACAACATTTTTGAAGAGTCAGAACAACATAGGTTGAGACTAATGTGGCAACACTATAATATTTATTATGAGCATAGTATGTTTATTATGTGTTGACAGCAAGAAATGAAATGTTTCGAGTGAGCTTACCATCGAGTATGCAGAATATGCAAAGTCGGAAGCACCAAAGTTTACACCATCGAAGACAAAAGCCAGGCAATTGATCGGTTGAGTTGCTGCAACAAACTGAAGTTGGAAGAAATGGTTATAAGTTCTGGAAAAGATTTGTAAATGTATCAACGACGTGTGTATAGATGGTGTGTACCGGAATTCCAATGCCAATTAGGTTCAGGACATTGGCATCTTTTGTAAATACTCGTGCTCCGTAGTGTAAACCAATTCCAAGAACAAGTGCTAGTACCAGTCCTAGAACTACTCCCAACTGCACGTTTTCAAGAACTAGTTCATTACTAGCTCATTTAAAAATATACTCGTATATGAATACTCTGCTATTGAATAACTTTTTCGTACCTGTAACACCCTGGATGCTGTTGCAGTACACCTACTGAAGTCCTTTTGAGCAAATGCACTTGCTAGTATCGCCTGAAAGGGGAAAAAGAACGTTGAAGTTCGTTCACATAATATGATGAACGTTGATGCTTTCTCGTGGTGGCTAATATGAAAGTACTAATTGTTTCACTAAGATATCTGAAACAATATACAGTCAAACCTCTCTATAACAATATCGTTTGTCCAGCTTTTTTTTGGCAGCTTAGCGAAATGCTTTTATAGAGAACTTATAATATAGCATAACATGAAAGAACGGTTCCACAGAAAACATGATTGTTATAGTGAAATGTTGTTCGAGAAGATGATTGTTATAGAGAGGTCTGACTGTCGAAAACAGGTGATACATTGATCTGGTTTGAAATCGTTCTGTTTTATTAGTTACCGGTCTTTCTCTTTTCCTCTGTCTCTTTAGCTTATTTGAGACAGCCGAAAAGTATTGATGGGGGAGATTACACGTCTCACCTGGCCAGCGACAGCTAATCCGTCAGCTAGAAGAGATGTAGCTAGCCAAATCTGCAAGCAGACCTGAAATGCAGCCATTTGTGTTGGTCCTAACCTTGCAGCCAACGATGCAGCTAATGTTACGCAGAATGTTACTGCTATGACCCTCACTAACAACAGGAAGCCTGAAATTAGGAGAGAAAAAGAAGAAAAAATCTGTTAACTTCTTTACGAGTACGAAAGGTATACATTTAGAGTTGGCATTAAAGTGAAAATTCATTTCTAGACAGAAAAACAGAACAAAATCTGATGAACGGACATGGTTCAACATCTCAGTAAACATCTTTCCAATAGAGAGCCGAGAGGTTGTTTCCAAGTCGGGTCTGTCTAAGGACCCCTACCTTTGCGGGAGTAGAGAGGTTTTTTCCAATAGACCATCAGCTCGACAGACTAGAAAAGAATTCAAAGCATAGTAGCAAGAAAATATGACAGCAAAATAGCAAGTGAAACAACAAATAGTACTACACATAGAAGAAAAAGAAGTGCGATAACTAAGACACTTAGTAATGAGGATTCGATGCAAAATACTTCTTTTGATACAATAAGAATGAGACTTAGGAAATTTGAGAGCCTCGTCCTAACAAATATGGAGCTGGTTTCGTACTTAATTGAAACTATAAAATGTAGTAGTGTATAAAAGCTAGAAAATCCTTACCATTCGTAAGAAATCGAGCAAATTGAAGATACTTGAGACTAGGAGGTACGATATCGACCTTTTCCAATAGTCTCAAAAACAGTATAACTGAAATTAGGTACCTATAATACAAATTTTCAAGTAAGAACATGTTTCCAACATATCGCAAACTCTTTAATCAGTGAAACTGTTGCCTCGCGATTTTATTTATCATGAGGAGAGACTAGAATCTACTCACTGAGAAATTACATGAGCGATTGCAGCACCTCTGACACCGAGATGGAAAACGAACATGAATATAGGGTCCAGAATTATATTTGCCAAATCGCCAGCCACTGTATGATATGTCAAAACACACACAGGAAATGAAAAGGCGGAGTCAGACTTAGGCCTCGTTTGTTTTATTAAAATTAAGACGCTTGAATCTGAAAGCACGATGTGTATCACATCTCACACATCCCTAATTACTTACCAGTAGCAAATAGTGGAGTTTTCGTGTCTTTAAATCCTCGAAATACCCCTTGCATAGCTAATGAGAGGAGAACTGCCGGTGCACCAAGTGACCTCAATCTCAGGTAATCTTGTGCTGGTTTCGACATAGATGAACCCTGTAAAAATTATCAACATACAACCAAAAATTGACACTATGAGAGCCTCTCAAAGCCCCTTCACCTAACTCCGCAAAAATGGAATGAAAAAAGTAAAAGAAAATGACACCAAAGAGTTTAAAGAAGGATACAAGAATCTGAATTCCATTGGAAAAAATTACTCATTCCGTACCAATTCATGTGACACTCTTTCATTTTTTAGTCCGTCCAAAAAAGAAAAATAATTCAACTCTGTTCTTCCCATTTTACCTTTGCTGAGATCATTTATAGACACACAAATATCTACGAATTGTTTTAAACCACAAGTTTCCAAAAGTCTTTATTTCATTCTTAAGCTCCGTTCCCAGTCAAACATCTTCACATAAATTGGGACGGAGGGAGTAAGAAATTACGTACTCTTCCTTCTCTGTATATGAAGAGATCAACTTACAGGTTTGACTCCCATGAAATTTAATAAAGGCTTTGCTCCAGCGATAAGAAATACTGCTTGGATGATGCCAAGAACAGCACCAATGATCAATGCAGATGACGCGGATGGAATGTGTCTCTTTTCAGGCTTAGATTTCACTATTTCAAAGCTCGTAACTATCTTTTCGGACTTGCATACACTCTCTGTAGAATCTGAAGGTAAATGAAAACATAGCATCATTATCAAAAAGCAGAACGGAACATGCACGTGAATCATTTCTTGAGTGTGTAACAAGCTACTTATTTTCAGTTTCAACACTTCTATCCAAACACATAACTGCTTAAAAAGCGTTTGATTTTCACTTTCCAAAACATACCATTTTTAGGTATCAGGCTTTTGCTTTCACTCTTTGACGGTGAATCGGTTTCAAATGCTTCATCATCATCTCTTTCATTCTTCTCCATACATTTATCATCTTGCACGTCTTCGTTTGCATTCGTGATTGCATCTTCCTCCGCGACAAAAGAAGTTGTTACGCTGACCAGGGGAAATATTGCAATCTTTGATGCTTGATTGAATACAGCAATTGAAACTCCTACAGCAGCCTGTTCAATCGGACCTGTTTCGAACGAAATTCGAGTTTATTTTTGATGATCTTAAACCTGTTTTGCTCAACAGCCATCTTAGTTTATAAGTCTAACTTATGTGCCACAATACTACTAATGAGTTCGGCAAAACTCAGTAACTTTGGCTCACTCTATATTTGTGTTGACGAGTCAAAACTACACCTCAAGTATCTCGATATTTTGAGTTTCATACCTGAACTATCAGGTCTACGAATTTCCTAGATAAACTCTCAGCAAATGTGTAACGACCCAACTCACTAGTGATATTGTCTGCTTTTGGCCTAGGCCCACACAGCTTTAAAAGGCATCACTAGTTAGTAAGGTCTGCTTACTTATATACCCAACATCTCTTCTGTGTTTTTGTCGATGTGTGACTTTTATTCTTAAGATGGTGTGTCATAAAATGTTTATCAAACACACCTTTACTTGAACAATGTAGGAAAAGAGAATAACCGACAGTTGAGGTGTGTTATGAATTATGATAAATAGTTGACGAAAGTTCAGGTAGGAAAAATGTACATCTGATAGTTCATATAGAAAACTCACAAAAAAGGAATACTTTTGATTATTAACTCTTTCGTTTAATTTGTACAAGCAATCTATTCAGAATCCATTAAGCAAAATAAAATTGTGATCCAAAAGTCGGAAGACGTAAACTAAAAATCCTAGCTCCGCCTCTAATTGCAAGATGATAGGAAGACATAAAATTTTGTGAAGTTGATACCTATATGGCCAATAAATGCTGTATCAACTAGAGATGCAATTGGATCTGCTGTTAAAGCTAGTGCAGCAGGTAGAGCAATCCTTCCTATTTCTTGTCCAAGTTCATCAAATTTAAAAATTGATCTGCTCAAAGGAAAAAAAAAAGGGACAAGTTACACATTTGGCCGATCGATCGAAAATAATTACATTTAGTCAAATATACGTTATTTTGTATAAAATATGTATATCATCTATTAATATAGGGATAAGGCACTAGTATCCCTAGACTATGACCGAATCACAGAGACACACCTTAACTAAACTAAGGTCATATTACTCCCAAACTCATTTCTTTTGTAATTTTGTACACCTTTAGGCTTATGTGGCACACTCCGTGACTCCACTTAGTCGAGGTGTGTGAGAGATGTTTGGAGGCCACGTAAACCATAAAGGTGTACAAAATTACAAAAAATTAGGTTTGGAGGTAATAGAACCTTAGTTTAGTTAAGGTGTGTCTCTGAAATTTTGGTCACAATCTAGAGATACTTGTGCCTTATCCCATTAATATACAAAATATTATACATTTGTCGGCTATTATTTAAATATGTTCTCTCTTCTGTACAAAAAATTATCAAAACCAATATTTCCACCCTTCACTCTATTATCTCATCAACATTTCCACCCCTTCATTCTATTATCTCATCAACATTTCCACCCTTCACTCTATTAGATCTCATCAACATTTCCCTCTGTTTTGATCCATATATTACGGGACTATGTTGCTCAGACTCTTCAAATATCATTACTAAAATATCAGGAATTAGCGTTGGATAAATTTTGTAGCTAACCAACAGTAACAACAGCATAATCCATGGTTAATCCTATTCAGCAACGGATTAAATATGGATTATCTGAAAAAAATCTATTAGTTACAAGCATTTTTTCGACGGATTAGCAATGAAGTTAGTAGATAAATCCCTATAATTTTTTTTGTAGCCATATAGGGTGTGTCGATTCCTCTAGTGCATTTTCTGAAGATCGTCACGAGTGGGACAACATTTTTAAAGTGTTCGAACAATATTATTGATATGGCACAAGGATAAAAATGAGGAAAAATCACATTAATTTTATCATTTTTTACATGTAAAGTGTGTATAAACCTTTTTAATTAAATGATAAATCTTAAATTTTTTTACCAAGAAGATAATAAGAAAATTAAAAGGCAAATTTTTTACCTTATATCTCTGAAAAATATGGAGAGTGGGTTTTTAACATCCTCTCTACATGAAACTTCTTTTTCTTCCATACTTGTAAACTGCAAAATGGCAAATTCCCAATATAGAAATATATATATACAAGGATACCAACTACAATAAACATGGAGCATTTTATTTTATAAAAATAATTTTGTTACGGTGTTTGATTGGACATGAAATTTAAGAAAAAAATAAGCTATTAAAAATTTACGGTTATAAATGAAGGAGGGGTAAACAAAAAAGTTTAAAGTTAAATTGTTACTGACTATAGAAATATGACTTTTTTTTAGATTTACTAAAAAAAAAAGAGTGTTACGTAAATTGGGACGGAAGGAATATTTTTTCTAAGTTTTTCTAAGTGAGGTACTATCTGTTTTAATTTAAGTATATATTTTTTTTCACAAAGTTCCTAGAATATTGTAATCATCAATTTGAGGTTAACATGAGTCCAGATTGTACTTCAAGAGGATACAACCTGCCTAGTTGACATCTGTTTTTATGTTTTAAATTTCCATTTAATAGTTGACATGTGAATGTTTTTGAATGGTTACGGTGTTTAAGAGAGAAAAAAAAGAATTTTAATATTTATGATTTAAAATAAATCATAAAAATTTCTGTGACTATAAATTATTTCACTAATAACTTTTTAAAATTTAAGCAAATTCACTAGGTTGCCTAGGGCTAAGTTTTTTTGTTTTAATAATAAAATTGAAACTGTAAAAAAAAACAGTAAGATATGAATTATGATTTACCTTACTAATCCTATTGAGGCATAAAAATAAAAAACTTTAAAGTTCAAAATTATTACTAAATATGAAAAAAAAAATCATATTTTTTATAATTGACAAGAAAGGAAAGAATATTACATAAATTACTGTATGATATTGAATTTTTTTTGTATGAATATGTGAATTCAGATGGAATGAAATAAACTTATTATTAGATTTAGAGACTAGAGATAATATAATTACTACTTATTTTTATTTCTGCAAAAAATATATGCATCTTTCAATCTCAAGAAATTGACAAACTTTAATGGAAAAAGAGGACTTATTTTAACATTTAATGAAGAAATGATTTTCCCCAAAAAAAAAAAAACTTTCAATGAACATCTCCCCATTTAAGGGACTAGTGCAACACATGATGATATAAATAAGTAAAATGTTTTTTGTTTTTGATAATATACCTTTTTTATGGCGATATTTCATTCTGGTTGTGTCGACAAACTTTTTTTCTATTGTCTTCCAACATATGAATAAGTGAACGTAACTCAACCTTTATAAATAAAATTCAATAATACTTAGTGCTTCTGGCTCGCACACTCGCCTCTATCTCTAAATGCTCTTGCTAATATTGGAGTTCTGAGGTCATGATAGCTACAAGCCTTCTGGGTCTTGCTCTCTTTCTTTTATACTTCTACCATTCTATGGTAACTTTGATACGATTTATTTGTTTCTATGTTGTGTAATAATATGTATTTTTCAACAACAAATATCTAAACATTATTGTACCTTTGGTTAAACGTAAAATCTGGGGAAAGTGGTGTTTGGCAATGGTTGTAATTAACTAACATTAGCTAAATACTGTTTTCACCTTGATTAAAGGAAAGTGACATTATGCATTTAAATAACAACATAAAGCTAAAGAAAAAGGAAATTATTATTCTCCTAGTAAAAACAAGAGAAATATAGTAGGAAAAAAATTGTCAAGATAATTGGAGATAATCTTTTGACTTTTCATTCAAACTCGTGTTAATAAAACGACAAAATTAGCTCATAAAATCATAGTCAGCTTAATTCACTTAGGCTTGGATGGGTTAATAATCCGCTTAATTCAATTCTTTTTGACTCATATATATATATAATATTTCTATTGTTAGAAGTAATTAAACAAATTATAAAAACAAAAAACAAAGAATTTAAGATTTAATAAGAGTTGGAAAGGTTGTCTATTTAGTAGTTATTGTTGAGAATATAATTAAATAATAAAAGTGTGCTTTCTCTAACAGTTTTAGCTTTTAGATGAGATAATCACACACTTCAACATGATATCAGAGCAGACAGAGGTTATAGGATCGAATTTCACCACCACCCAAATTAAAAAGAATTTCTACGTGTTTGGTCCATGAAAAAAAGAATCATGCCCGCATGTGAGAGGGTGTGTTGAGAATATAATTAAATAATAAAAATATGCTCTCTCTAACAGCTTAAACTTTTATTTAGATTACACATTTTCCCAGTGAATTGGTCAGTGAAAAAATCATATTTTATAAAACAAATTTTCATTAATTTATGATAGGGAAAACCATTGTTTCTATTAATGTAGGACCCCAAATTGGATTGTTATTGTCAATAGGGATAATGCATAAGTACCCCCTAGACTATGACCGAAATCCCAGAGACACACCTAAACTTAACTAGGGTCCTATTACCCCCCTGAACTCATTTTTTTTGTATTTTTGTGCACCTTTTGTGCTG